>JASANP010001007.1:0-46139 GCA_030849625.1 Wallacemonas sp. TrypX
CACGGGATGCGGCGCGATGTGATGGTCTGCAGGTTCATGACGATGTCTGAGGCGATGACGATGGGGTCCGTGCACAGGTGCGGCGCGGACGCGTGACCACCAGCTCCATGCACGGTGATGTCAAAGTCAATGACGGCACCGGAGAAAACACCCGGTCGGGACGTGGTCTTGCCGGGCACGATGGAGGGGTCGTTGTGGAGGCCGAAGATCATCTTGACACCGTCCATCGCACCGGCCTCGACCATCTGCTTGGCACCGCTGGGGCTCACTTCCTCGGCGTGCTGGAAGACGAAGCGCACGGTGCCCTTGATCTTGTCCTGCAGCTGGCACAGCACGTTGGCGGCGCCAAGCAGGCAGGCAGTGTGTGTATCGTGTCCGCAGGCGTGCATGACACCCTTGTTGGTGGATGTGAAGGTCTCGCCGCTGTCCTCGTCGAGCGGCAGCGCATCCATGTCCGCACGCAGCGCGATGATGGGTCCCTCGCCGGCGGTGCCCTTGAGGTCAGCGATGAGGCTTGTCTTGGTGGGCCGCTTGATGGTCAGCGGGGCTGCCATCTGCTTGAGCAGCTCCTCCACGTAGTCGGCTGTGGGACCCTCCCGGTGGCTGAGGCAGGGGCTGGCGTGGATGTGGCGGCGCCACGCGATCACCTGCGGCTGCACGGCCTTCACCAGGGCATCCAGCGTGTCGTTGGCCGGTGCGGACATGGCGTGAAAGGACGGGTCGGTTTCTCTTCGTGGATCTGAATGGGGAAGAAGGAAAGAAAAGAGAGAGCTAGTAGGGCAAACTGACAAACAGAATCACTGAAACAAAGGAGAAATTAAAGAAAGGAACACCAATGAAGAAGTGAGAGGGGAGACGAAGGGGTACGGTCGCATAGTAGAGAGCGAGAAAGGCGGTCCCCTCGAGAGACGGCTTTGCTTTGAGCGCAGACAGGCGCCTGGACACACATACCGCAAAGAAAGAAGAGGAGAAACAGAGCCTTGCGCCGTCACACGCCATCGCTTCGTTGTCGAGTAGCAACGAGCAGGGTGGGGAAGGCGGGAAACGAATATCGCTGCTAGCATGCACATGCATCGCTTAGGAGGAATGGGGGCACACAGACACGCACAGACACGGACACATACACACACATAGGGTACCAATGGACACAGAGGTGATATGGTGGTGGTGCGGAAGAGTACGTCCAATCCAGAAAGAAAAGAAAACAAACAGATAAAGGTGTCTGAAGCCAGCTTGTCGTCCCCCCCGCTGGCGGTACCGTTGCAGAACACTGTACGGACTCAGAGTTATCAGTAAAAAAAAGATGGCGGTCACTTGAAGGTTGCTTGGTGGGCGGATAAAAGAAGAAAAAAACAAAAAGAACAAAAAACAAAGTGGTTTATGTGCTTCGCATCGCAGGACGGGAGCCGGTGGCCATAATGCTTGCTCAATGCAAGACCACAGCTCTTTTTCGCACCGCCCCCTCCACGCATTTGGTGATGTCATCGTGAGCACGTGACGAACAGCGTCGTCGTGGTGCTCGATCAGACAGGTTTACGGTGTGCGTGCGGGGGAGGGGAACTTGGCGCACGGGTCAAGACCTAGTCCAGAGCCCGTGCGCGTTTGTTTTATGATAATGGTGGCAGTGGAGAAAAAAACGAAAGCTACAAACACACGGCACTGCGTGTGCACACGACACTGTGTGTGCTTCACATCAGCAGCTCTTTGATGAGGCCGACTTCCAGGCGTACGGCGGTTTCGAAACCAGACTCGTCAGCGCGGTACTTGGAGCTGTGGCAGCTGTGACACGCACCCATGGCCTCGTTGCGCACACCGAAGCGTCCGAAGCATCCGGGCACCACGCGCTGGTACTCGGAGAAGTCCTCCGCGCCGAATCGAGGCTCGTCAAACACCGAGAACCCGTCTGGACCGGCGGGGAGCTGCTCCTTGCACACCTTCTCGAAGATCGCGAAGCACGCCTCATCGTTCTTCACGCTGTACACGGGTTCGNACGGGATGCGGCGCGATGTGATGGTCTGCAGGTTCATGACGATGTCTGAGGCGATGACGATGGGGTCTGTGCACAGGTGCGGCGCGGACGCGTGACCACCAGCTCCGTGCACGGTGATGTCAAAGTCAATGACGGCGCCGGAGAAAACACCCGGTCGGGACGTGGTCTTGCCGGGCACGATGGAGGGGTCGTTGTGGAGGCCGAAGATCATCTTGACGCCGTCCATCGCGCCGGCCTCGACCATCTGCTTGGCACCGCTGGGGCTCACTTCCTCGGCGTGCTGGAAGACGAAGCGCACGGTGCCCTTGATCTTGTCCTGCAGCTGGCACAGCACGTTGGCGGCGCCAAGCAGGCAGGCAGTGTGTGTATCGTGTCCGCAGGCGTGCATGACGCCCTTGTTGGTGGATGTGAAGGTCTCGCCGCTGTCCTCGTCGAGCGGCAGCGCATCCATGTCCGCACGCAGCGCGATGATGGGTCCCTCGCCGGCGGTGCCCTTGAGGTCAGCGATGAGGCTTGTCTTGGTGGGCCGCTTGATGGTCAGCGGGGCTGCCATCTGCTTGAGCAGCTCCTCCACGTAGTCGGCTGTGGGACCCTCCTGGTGGCTGAGGCAGGGGCTGGCGTGGATGTGGCGGCGCCACGCGATCACCTGCGGCTGCACGGCCTTCACCAGGGCATCCAGCGTGTCGTTGGCCGGTGCGGACATGGCGTGAAGGGACGGGTCGGTTTCTCTTCGTAGATCTGAATGAGAGAGACGAGGCGCTGTCAAACGAAGAACGACAGTTGTGTGTGCGTGTGGAAGCGAGGGGACTAATCACTGCGGGTGAGGCAAGTTCAGGCCAGGTTGGAAGGCTAATCAGAGAGGGCGAGGAAAAGCGTGGGGGTAGCCTTTTTTTAGGAGTGTGCGTCGAAAACGGGAAGAGGCTGCGCAAAGCAATAACATGAGGAGGGCACAGGCAAGGTCGTACAGAGTGTGTCAGGTAGGTGAGGAGAAGAGTATGTTTGGTTGGGTGTGCACTCACGCGCCTTCAAGAGCGTCAACAGGACCTGATCTGCTCGGACACGCGGTATGCACGGTTGCACCTTTTGGTGTGTGCGCACACGTGAGGTCGACCACCTGACGGAGGTCAAGCGCGACAGAAAATAAGGCATTCCCAGCGCAGAACCGTGATGAGCCACATTGTTCTTGCACCACCGATCACACACACACACACACACACACACAGGCTACGGCGGATGCAGCACCGTTAGTGGGCAGTGCGTCGTCTGTGTGCGCGTGTAGGGACCATCCTCTTCTTTCTTCTCGTCGCACCGAAGACAAGCGCAGGGAATACCTTTCTGTAGCTGAGCAAGCGGCTTTGTCAGTTTGTTCGTTCTCATACTGCCATGCCGAGGCGAAGTGAATAGCTTCCAGTAGCACCAGCAAATCGATTTGCCTCGTTGGCGCTGATATTCGTAGCGTACACACACGCACACGAAACAAACAAACAAAAAAAAAGAAAAAAATAATAATAGTATGGACGATCACAGACTTTACCTGTTTTTCATTATTGACCTTTTGTTATTGTCCTCTTTTTTTGTGTGTGCTTCCCGCTGAGCCCAGAATAAGGGGATAGACTGAACGGGGAGCGCTGTCCGCGGAAGAGGTCAACTCCACGCGCCGCTTGTTTTTTTTCCATTTAAATTCCCTCTTTGCGTTTCCCATTTTCTGTCACCAGTGACCTCCCTCAACGACGCCTACCCGACTCAACGCGAATTGCTGCCCCTGAAAGCAGATAAGGGCGAGACGATGCAAACGACGAGGGAAGGAAGAGAGAAGAACGACAGAGAGAGAGAGAGAGAAAGCGGGACTGAAGCCGTAGCCGGAGGGTCCGTTAGTCCACGTCCTCGGCAGTCGGGCCCGCGTTCTGCTCCGGTGCCGCGCCGGACTCACCCTCAGCGCCCTCCGGCTGCTCCGCTGACGCCGTCGTCTGCGCTGCTTCCAGCGCACGCTTCTTGTAGTACTCGGCGAGGATGGGGTGCGCCACGGCCTCGATGGACTTGGTCTTCTCCATGTACTCCTCCGTCGTCGCCTCCGGGTTCTCATCGAGCCAGCCTGAGGCGGCGTTCACCGCGGCAAGGATGCTCTGACGGGCGTCAAGACCGATGCCGCTCTGCACCTCCGGCTCGTCGAGAGTCGCGCGCATCGAGAAGGTGTAATTCTCCAGCGTGTTGCGGGCCTCAATGCGCGCGCTGTTCTTACGATCCTCTTCCGCAAAGTTCTCGGCCTCCTGCACCATCTTCTCGATCTGCTCCTTGCTCAGACGGCCCTTGTCGTTCTCAATAGTGATCGCCTGCTTCTGGCCGCCGTGCTCCTCCATCGCGGAGACGACGAGAATACCGTCGGTGTTGACGTCGAAGGAGACGGTGATCCGGGCTTTGCCGCGCGCCACGGGCGGAATGCCGGTGAGCGTGAAGGTGCCTAGGCACTGGCACTGCGACACAAGGGGCCGCTCGCCTTCGTACACCTTGATCTCCACACTCGTCTGCCCATCCGCGTTGTTGGAGAAGGTCTGCGACTTCTGCGCGGGCATCGTCGTGTTGCGCGGGATGAGAACAGACATGACGCCACCGGCCGTCTCGACGCCGAGAGAGAGCGGCGTGACGTCGAGCAGCAGCAGGCCGTCTGTCTTTTCAGAGCGTCCGCCGGCGAGGATGTGCGCCTGCACGGCGGCGCCGTACGCGACGGCCTCATCAGGGTTGATCGAGCGGTTTAGCTCCTTGCCGCCGAAGAACTGCGAGACGATCTGCTGCACCTTGGGGATACGCGTGGAGCCGCCGACGAGGACGATGTCCTGCACATCCTGAGGCTTCATCTCCGCGTCCTGCAGGACCTTGTTCACCGGCTCGAGGCACTTCTCAAACTGAGTGCGGCACATCTCCTCGAAGCGCGCACGGGTCAGCTTGGAGAAGAAGTCGGCGCCGTCGTAGAGCGCGTCAATCTCGATGTTGGCGGTGGTGGAGCTCGACAGCGTGCGCTTGAGGCGCTCGCAGGCGGTACGCAGACGGCGAACGGCACGCGGGTTCTCGCGGCAGTCCTTGCCGCAGCGGGTCTTGAACTCCGTCGCGAAGTAGTCGACGAGGCGGTTATCGAAGTCCTCGCCACCAAGGTGCGTGTCGCCGGCGGTGGCCTTCACTTCGAAGACACCGGCGTCAATCGTGAGCAGCGTGACATCGAACGTACCGCCGCCAAGATCAAAAATGAGCACATTGCGCTCGCCCGCCTCGTGCTTCTTGTCCATGCCGTACGCAATGGCGGCGGCGGTCGGCTCGTTGATGATGCGCAGCACATCCAGACCAGCAATCTGGCCGGCGTCCTTTGTCGCCTGACGCTGCGAGTCGTTGAAGTAGGCGGGCACGGTGATGACTGCCTTGGTGACGGTCTGACCGAGGTACGCCTCGGCGGTTTCCTTCATCTTGCCGAGCACCATGGCGGAGATCTCCTCGGGCGAGAAGGTCTTGGCCTCGGACTTGTACTCCACCTGAATGACAGGCTTGCCTCCCTGCACGGTCACCTTGAAGGGCCAGTGCTTCATGTCGGTTTGCAGGTCGGGGTCGTCGAACTTGCGGCCAATCATGCGCTTGGCATCAAAGACGGTGTTGAGGGGGTTCATGGCCACCTGGTTCTTGGCGGCATCACCCACCAGACGCTCAGATTCCGTGAAGGCGACGTAGGACGGGGTCGTGCGGTTACCCTGATCGTTGGCGATAATCTCCACCTGGTCGTTCTTGAAGACACCGACACAGGAGTAGGTCGTGCCCAGATCAATACCGATGGCGTTGGTTGTCATCGTGTGCCTCTAGTGTCGGAGAGAAGAAAAAAGACGAATCAGAGAGAAAGAGAGAATGGAGCCGATCCTAACAGAGAGGAGTAATAACGTGAATGAAGGTGCAAGTATTCTGTGCGACATCAAGGAGATAGATGTAGAGGAGGAGATATGTGTGTGTGTGTGTGTGTGTGTCTGTGCGGTTGAGTCACATGAAAAGGACGGACAGGCTCCCGCTCCCTCTCTCATCCCACCGAGTGGCGCGTGTGGGAGTGCGTGCGTGTACGAGGGAGGGAAGGCGAGGAGTTAAAGGTGGGAGAGCATGCATAAGCGGCTGTGCGACAACTGATCGCGGCCACGTTCGTCAAGCCCCTCCATTATCACCACCACGGCACAGCCACTGCGTAGCGATCTCTTCTTCTTTTCTTTTTCTCTCGCTCGATTCCCGTTCTTTCGAATAATGAATCGTTGACAGTCAAAACTTGCACGCGGAGTGCTCACTCGACGACAAGCGCGGGCGGTTGAAAAGCAACAACAACAATCCTGAGATAAAGGGAGCGTTTAATCGCAAATATCACAGGACCAAGTCAATGACACAGAACGTGCCGCCATCGACTTTGTCCGCCGTCGTGTCACCGGCGATAACCCGTGCGAGCCAGCTGAAGCTTCGCAGGGAGACACGTACCGTCACCTCGCCGCCCCTCTGGTCTGTGCCCACCCACCGCGGTCGCAGTGACTCACACAGCACAGCTCGCTGTGTCGTCAGTTGCTGTGCCATCCACTCGCGACACGACACAAGCGGAGGCTTGTGCGCACCCAGTGTGGTCGCTGTCTGCAGGTGCGCCGCCAGCAGGGGTGTGTCAAGCAGCAAGAGGAGTTCCTGCGGCGCCGCGGAGGCTACCGGCTCATCGCCCTTGAGGTCAGCAAGCGCCTTGACGAGAAGATTGAGGAAGTAGTCTTCGGCGGAGAGACCCGCTTCCGCGCCGTCCAACGCCGGCGCCATGCGTAGCACTGTGTCAGGAGGTGGCGTGTCCTCGACCACGGACCGTGTCGACGACGACCCCGATGCCTCCGGTGTGACCTGGCCGAGCACGACCACATCACGCACACGCCCACCACCGGCCGAGATAAGCCGACGGACCGCTGCACATCGCTTGTCCATTCGCCGTGCATCTGCCGTTGAGGACGAGGCACGGGATTCTGAATCCGTTGAGGAGCGTCCAGCTGCCGGTATCGTGCGGCAGTCGGTGCCGTGGCCAGGCGGGTCCTCCACATGCGCCGTCACTCTTGTCGGAGTGGACAGGCTCATGAGGCCAGGCGGGGGCAGAAAAAGAACGAACGCCGATTGACTGAACAACCCTGCACGCATCAAGCTGGACGGTACGCGGGACGGTGAGACAGCGGCGGCGAGCGAACGCTGTGCCTCGCGCCGACGAAGGCGACACTGGCGCGCCAGCTGCACATGCAAGTCGGGTACGCCCTGCGGCAAGCACTCCGGACCCCACTCGTGCAGCTCGAGCCAGTGAAGCGCCTCGGCGTTGGCGGTCACGACAGTGCGTTGCGCAGCGACGTCCGCCTCCCCACCGGCGTCGAGCCGCGACAGGTAAAAGTGCGTGAAGCCTCTGCCCAGGCGTTCGGCAAGATCATCGAGCGCCGTCGCGCGCACCACCCACAAGCCCGCGGCAACGGCGGCCAGAACGGTCTCGCGTGCCGTCACCTCGTGCGTGACAACGACATCTGCCTCCTCGCAGCGAGCGACGAACTGCACTGGTCCATCACCCGCACCACGAGGCTCGCTGACCGATGCCTCAAGACGTGGGGTAGCGTTCGCAGGACTGCGAGAGCGTTTACGCGCGTGCGACGGTGTCCTTCGTGCGTGAGCGACTTGCGCAGCACCGTCATCGAGGAGTCCGAGCTGCGTCTGACGTGAAAGCTGTGCACAGCGGCGCACAAGTGCCTCGCGGTGTGGCACGTCGTGAAGAACGTAAAGACGCAGGGGACGCCGTAACACCCCTGGC
Organism: Wallacemonas sp. TrypX; assembly: GCA_030849625.1. Classification (NCBI taxonomy): domain Eukaryota; phylum Euglenozoa; class Kinetoplastea; order Trypanosomatida; family Trypanosomatidae; genus Wallacemonas; species Wallacemonas sp. TrypX. The sequence goes on from JASANP010001007.1 coordinate 7,812, forward strand.
GAGTGAGAGAGAACCGAGTCCAACACATCCCCCGCTGCGTCGTTGTTCTTGCTACTCTCACGATTAGCGGAGCTGCGCACGTTCGCTCGACCGACGAGGCTGATGGGCTGTGGTGAGCGATGGCGATACGGTTCGGCTGACCCGTGATGGTGACGCTCGTGACCGTCACCACCGACCTCTCCCTCCTCGTCGTCGTCGCCACTCGCCACCTCGATGACGGCAGGGGTCACACTGCTCTCTTTACGTGGTGGTCGCGGGGGCGGCGTCGTGCTTCGCGAGACAGCCATCCCTAGGCGCGGTGTGCGAGCCGTTGGCACTAACACGCCATCCTCGACGGCGGTGGCAGACGACGCGCGAGCATCGGGGGTCACACGCGCGCTCGAGCTGACTGTCGCTAAGCCGTCGTGCTCGCAAAGGCTCGGGGCTGACACCGTGTTCGACTCGTTTCTGTCGTCCGGTGCGATGAGCATCAACTCCTCGCCGCGTGTGTGGCGACGTGCTTGGGCTGCAGTGCTGCTCGCCTCACGTGACGAGACACGGGCCTCCGCGGGCTGTGGCGACTGCGCCTGCGGATCTCGTTGCGCGTCGCCCCACGAGGACTGACCACCAGAGGGCCTCTCCCGGCCCGACAAGCCCACCGGCGGTGAACTGGCGACAAAGGAGTCCGGCACCAGCACACGAGGGGATGCGCCGTGGTGCGTGTGCGTCAAGGACGGCGAAGGTACCTTGGACCCATCGTCTCGGTCAGGCGAGAAGCGCAGGGCACGCGCGGAAAGACGGGTCTTCTTGGCAACCCGACCATCTTCGTCGACGCGTGCACCCGCTGCACTCGCCCGACTACCGCTGCGGTGTCGCTTCGACTGTGAACGACGTGTCTCTGCCTCGTCGGCGAGCCCAAGTGCAGACAGCGGTGCGACCGCCATCGCCGCCGATTGCTCTCGGAGGTTCACTCGTCGTGGTGTGAGCGGGAGAGCACCAGACGCGCGGGGCGGTGAGCTTGACAGCAGACCCACCCCCGACGAGCCACAACGACGTGGAGTGGTGCTGTCTCTGTGGTTCTGCCGACGCGTTCCAGACGGTGGCGATGCCGTGCGACGTTGCGCTGCCAACGGCGTCGACGACGCGGACCGGAATTGAAAGCAATCGGAGAGATGAACGAGGTATCGATCCTTCTCCTCTTGATCAGCGAGGCTTTGCGTGTTGTGATGTTGTGTGAGACTGCGGCCACGAGACGCCGATCGGCGCGATGGTGTGCGAGACGGGGAAACTGACAAGCGCGGGACGGGACCGTGTTCGCTGTCGTGGGGGGTGCCCCTCGGTGGGTGGACGACTCGCGGTGGCGGTGTGCAGCAGCTCGGCCGACTGTGGCTGTCCTGTTGAGAGTGGGCTGGGCGGGCCGGAGAAACGGAGGTGACCTGCGCCCGCGGACGAGGAGGGGTGGTGGTGGTGGCGGTGGCGAGAGACACCGTCAAGTCCGCGGCTGCGATCATTCGCACCGTACCGTCACCCTCCTCACCAACATCTGCGGCCACAGCGGAGACGAAGGGCGGCAGCGGTGGGGTTGTCGTCCTTGCCAGCGAACCCTCGACGTCAACGGACGCGTGGTGACTTCCGCCACAGCTGCCCTTGGGTGGTTCCTGCGACACGGCACGCGCGCGAACCTCAGCGAATTGCTGTGCGATGTGCTGCTGCCTCGTGCGAATGGCGCGCGGCGTGGAGAGGTGTGTCGCCGCACCTCTTGCCCTCTCCACACTCCCCCTCGCCGGCGAGGCACCTTCGCCGCCCTGTGCATCGAGGCTGGACAGTGACGAAGGGGTGGGCTGCCAACGGAACGCCTCGCTTGAGTCTTCGTGCACAAAGATGCCCCACCGCACGGACGCCTCCAACCACGCGAGCGTGACGGGACACACCTCGTCCGCAACACCGCGGGCCTGTGCGGCAGAGGCGGTCGCCAGGCGCTGAACATCGCCCTGAGGCCAACACACGCGCGGCACGTCCTGCGCGAGGGGATCGCTGCTGGTGGGCTCGTACATCTCATCCCATGTGCTGTGGCGAATGAATTCCAAGTCGACCTGCAGGACGTGCGTCACAGCGGCGGGGTCGTAGACCTCGACGAGAGTGCCACCGAGTGCGGTGATGACGTGGTGAAGGCCGTAGAGCGCCACCCGCATTAACGCAGCCGTCTGTGCGTCCGGCACGTGCGTGTCGCGAGGCGCGGCGACGTCATCTACGGCTTCTTCCGAGGCCTCGCACAGGCTGTCTGTGCCGATGCACCAGACGATGCAGACACTTACACCCACCGCACGTGCCTTTGCGTAGCGCCGTTCCCAGACCCATGGCGAGATCGCCGGCGGACGGCGTCCCTTGACGTCCGCAGACGGCGCGGCGGCTTGTCTTCGCGTCGTGTGCTGAAGGAGGCTCATGTCCGGCGCACTGGGAATGGGCGTATGGAAGAGAAAGCAGGCACGGGGGTTCAAGACGCGCTCGCAGGCGAGGCACCAGAGTAGATAGTCGGTCGTGATCGGCACAACAAAGCGCATCGCCGCCTGCGCGCGTGCCGCCGTGCCGCCGTTGGGGGTTTCGGCGCCACCGTCTTCCACCTTCGCGCGCTGGTCTGCGTGGGGGACCAGGTACACCACGGGCCTTTGACGGCACTTCTGCGCGAGCCGACGCAGCTGTGCGGCTGCCGCGGCCGACGTGTGGTTCGTGTCCGACTCGCTTTCCGCCAAGCACAGCTGCGACTGGGAGTCTTCGCCGGCGGCGACCTCGAGCGCGTCTGGTCGAACGCCAGCCGCCGTCAGGTCTGCCGTCGTTGTACGGGCGTTGGGAACACGAAGAATGTGCCGCCGACCCCACCACTGACTTGCGCGCTTCGCGTAGACAGCGTGGGCCCGGACGCGCTCCATCATGGCGACCTCGTCATCGTTTTCTTGTTCCCTTTGGTCGCTCCGCACAGCACGTTTTGCGAGCGCCTCGCGCCACGCCTCTGATGTCTTCTTCACCCACTTGCCTCCGCCTACGTTGACCAGACCGCGTGCCACCCCCAACTCTGCGCGATCGAACTGACCGTCGACAAGACACACGAGCAGACCACGCAGTGCGTGTGCCGCCACCAGCTGCGTCTGTCGACGGTCCTGCTGCGTCGACGCGACCACGCTTGACGGATCATCGTCGCACATCTCTGTCGCCTCCAGTGGTGTGACGAGTTCAATGAGTCCCCGCAGGACGCGCGCCGCCCGCTCCCGATCTCGTTTGTCTTGCGTGAGCGGACTGAGTGCGGCCGGTACCGCGGTGTCGCCTGTGGTGTGGCGCACGGAGGACGGCATGTCTGCGCGCCTGTCTGTGGTGGGTGCTTGCGGGGTAGACGCCGTCGGCCCGTCGGCCGCGCTTGCGGGCTGGGCAGTGGGTGGTCCTGCGGGCTGTGCGGGTTCCACGAAACGTGCGGCACGACGCTGAATGCGAAAGTGCCGCTCACGAGGGTTGGGCCACTCGTTGAGCGCGAGCGGCGGCAGTGGTGCGAACGTCGTGTCGCTCTCATCCGCCGTGGTGTGCGGTTCCACCTCGGACAGGCGTGGTGAGTCGCCGCTGTTCGTCGCTGGCTGCGGTCCGAGCAGGTCACTAGGCCATCGCGCGGTTTCTTCGGCGTCGTTCTCCTGCGACGCGTACGCCACGACGGGCGCGTCGGCGAGCGCGGGAGCGGCCGTTGCACGGTGCGCCTCGTTGACTCGTGCCACGCACGCACGCAGCCACGCAAGCGGAACCACCTGCTGCGCTGGAATGCCATAGACCGTTTCCAAGTGCTCAAGCACGGCTGGCTGGCACTCGTAAAAGAGCCGCACCGAAGCCACACGCGAGCCCGCACCACGCGCCCTTTGCGGAGTCATGCGACGGAGAGAGACAGCGCGACCGCACTGACCACGGCTCGACTCGGCCGCGGAGACGGAGGTGCCTGCTTTCCTGTCTACGAATTTCTTCTTCTTCAGCAACTCACTACCAAGCACGACGATATCTGTCTGGCTCGTCGGTAGCGGCGTGCGAAGGAAGCGGCAGGCGAGACAGGCAGACACGCCCTGCCGCACCTCCTCTTCGGTGCAGCCCCACAGCGCGACTTGGATGTGCGCCGTCGCGTTGCGCGGAGTCAGGCTCCAAGCCTGCGGTGGCTTAGCAATGGGCGGTGCGCGAACGATGGCGGAGCTGACAGCGCCTTGCGCCCGTCTGCCTTCCGACCTCTTCGCGTCGTCGCCGTTGGCTCGGTGTGTGACACCGTCATCATCAGCAGCAGCTGTTGGCGCCGACAACAAGGACGTCACACTGATCGGCGGATGGTGGTGCATCGCAGGCGTCGCTGCATCTTGTGCATTGCGCTTCAACGTGTAGTATGCTGCGACGTGGCGGCTCAGTGAAGCCTCACCTATACCGTTGTCGCCGTCGCCCTCGGCGAGCGTGTGCGATGCGGAGAAGTAGTCGGGCTGTGTGACCAGCGCATCACTCGCACATGTCTCGACCACGGCCCCACAGCTGCCACCGGGCTCCAGAAACACTGGCGCATGGTGCGCTGAGGTGTCCATCACGTCTTCATCCGACCGAGTTGCGGATCGGTGCGGCGTGGACAAGGGGGACGAGAAAGACGACTCTGGAGAGTAACTGGCCTCGCTGACTGTGTCTACCTCGCTCATAGCGGCGTTGGCATGCCCGCTGCGCTGCGCGTACGACCGTGTTGAGAGGTGAAACGGACGGCTGAAAAAGCCGTGTTCGATATCAGAGGCCTCGTCGTGCGCCGTGTGCATCTCAGCGTGCGCTTCGCCGTCACTGAGGGGCGAACCGCCAGTGACAGCGTCAGCGCCCGCATCATTATGCACCAGCCATTGAGCTGGCGGCGCCTGCACATGACACGATTCAAGAAGCGAATCCAGGTCCACTTGCTGCGACCACCGCTCCCGTCTCCGCGACGCCGTTTCGTCGGTGGCGTTGTCCGCTTCTTCCTCATCGAGGCCACGGACGGCCTGGAGTAGGTGATCGTAAGGCACAACGGGGATGCCATGCTGCCAGGCGAACCACAGCTTTGCCGAGAAGAGTGGGCCCAAAAAGTGGGCCAGCGGTGAAGCATGCGATGCCGATGAGAGCGCGATGACGGACTTGCTGTCCACGAGACTTGGCGGTGCAGGCACGCTTGCCCGCAGTGTGGCACGGACGTGTCTCACCGCTGCCCCTGTCATGGACGCTTGCGTACCTGAGGCAGGGCCCTCAGGTGTGCGCGACGCACCATCCTCGCCGTGGGGTGACGGGTCACACGCGTCAATGGTAGGCACTGTCGCCGGGAGACGCCGCAGCGCACGCCGCAAGGCGTTGGCGTCGTCGCGCGACACGAGCACAGCGTCGCAGTCCGCACTCAAGGTGTGGCTCAGGCGTGCGCCATGGTCACCCAGCAAAGACCTCAGTGCGTCCGCCTCCGCATCACCGAGGTGCGTGCAGGAAAACAGATAGCCGCTCAGACAGCGAACGGCAAAACGCTTCCGCGCGTCACGTCGGAGCGAGCTTGTGGATGTTGACTCCTCGCTGTCGTGGTCAGAACCGGTGGCACTGCGGTCACCCAGCGCAAGGGTGACGACATGGCGTAACCACTCAGGCGCGACGACGTCCAGACCGACCTTTTCAGCCATAATGCGCTTCGCCGTGAGCCCCTGGGCTGCAACAAGCCACCTCGTCGAGCGCTTCAGATGAGGTTGTACGGTCGCGCCGAGCCACTCGGCCATGCCGACGTACTCATTCAACGAACCCCGCAGTGTCGACTGTGGAGAGGCGATGCCGTTGCTGTCACCGCCGCGCTTGTCGGCCGCCGAAGCATCCGCGGTTGCGTCCCGCGCGAAGCCAGTGAAGCACACGAAGTCATCTCGCAGGAGACGGCGTAGCGCGGGTGGCGAGGTGGTGTCGGCCTCAGCGATCTCTGAAGAGCTGACTTGCGTGGTGGGCTTCGCGCACGATGCATTTTGCTTTGCAAGTGACCGTGCCTGCATCTTTTTCTTTTGCAGATGTGGTCTATTCAATTCGTGCTTTGTGTGCGTGTGTGAGCGAGAAAGCCGCTCGTGCGCGTGCTTGTACTCTTGTGTGTGTTCTTTTTTGTTCTATGGATGTCGCTGCTGACTGGCTTGTCTATGATGGGGTTCTCCTGTCTTGCACGTGATTAGGGCAAACACGAGGAAAAACAATCACGCAGACAAGTTCATCGGGCAGAGACAGCGGAATATGATGAAGTAGAGACAGAGGGAGAGAGAGAGAGAGAGACGTTGCAGAGGCATGACTTTATTTTTTCTTTTCAGCACTTCTGTTCTTTCCTCAGGGCGGCCGTGACACGCCTTGTCTGACCGGGAGTCACTGCGTCGGGGTCGAGGAGGTATCGCTGCGGCAGCTTTCCTTGTGATCAACCTGTGAACACGTGATAGTGGGAAGCATGTGGGAGGGCGGAGGTGCGCTTGTCGCTTGAGTAAACTTGATGATGAGTGGCAATGATGGTCTCACAGCTTCATGCCGGTGTGTGTGTGCCCGCGTGTGTGAGTGCAAGTAGATTCACCTGCCGTTGCACCCAGCGTCGCAAACTCTCGGTTATCTCTTCGAGCGTAAAACAAAAAAAACGAGAGGAAACGGCCCAAGCAGACGAAGAGGTCTCGTCACAGTGCTTTTATTTTTGTTGTTGTTGTTGTTTACTCCTCTCTCTCTTTTGCCTCCGCCCCCCACCGGGACTCCCGCGGTGCAGCGAGCGTGTCACGTGAGACGACTGACGCATACCCCGTTGGCGACTCAAAAACAAATTGTAAAAATCAGAACACACCAGTATGGGGGAGTGGGTGGGGCGCGGCGAAGTCAAAGGAGAAAGAGAGAGAAAAAAAGGAGAGGCCGTGGTAACACACACACAGACACACACACACACAAACACACACACACACACGAATGTAGTAAATAAAAGCATTTACAGCTGACTGAAAAGCAAAAAAAAAACGAGGAAGAGAAATTGGCGAACAATGCGCAGTTGCTTTAGGGAAAGAAGACGCGTCAGTGTGCGTGCCTGTCTGTGTGTTTGTGTGTATGTGACGCCGACGCGCTGGTCCGTGCACGCACACACGTACACCATCAAGGGCGCTGCCTGACACAAGCCAACCAAGCGAACAAGGAAGAATGAAAACTAGAAATATATAATGTGATTATGACGCATCTATCGTCCTTGTCTCAACGAGGTCCGTGAAGGCTAATTGTGAGTGGAGCAAGGAAAGAACAGAAGTCTCAAGTCTTTAAAGAGCAAAGCAAAAATAAAAGGAAAGAAAACCAGTGAGAAGATAGGGTGAGTTAAGAGTGGCAAAAGAAGAAAAAAGAGGAGAGAAGAGAAGGAAACACAAAACAGTGTGCACGAGTGCTGTCAAGACGCGCACAGCTTCATACCAGCTCGTTTTGGCCGTCCAGGGTGATCTCGGGGCGGGACAACCTGAAGCTGCTCGACGGTCCTGTCTGGAAAGACATGAATGAATGGCGTCGAGAGCGGATCAATAAAAGAGCGAACATAGGAAAATAAAAACAAAAACAAAAGAAGAAAGGGACGGATGAAGAAGGAAGAGGGAAAAACACGCAGAAGAGACAAAGCAAAGCGTCAACGACACTCCCTCTCTCTCTCTCTCTTCCGTTTCCCTTCACTTCACACACATTTGCTGCACCGTCGGTCACGGAATAAACACATTTCCCTCCTCATCACCGTCATCGTCATCGTCAACGTCAACGTCCATCGTGGCGACTTCAACGGCGACGACACGCGGTGGTGGCTGAAAGAGACGGGCTTGATGCGAGTCCGCAGGGCTGGCTGACACATGAGTGGACGGCGTGAGAGCGGCAGGTGAGTCCGCGAACGAACCGTTGGGTCGGCTTGTGTCGACAGCCTCACTATCGCTCGTGTGCGACGTGGTGTGGTTCCCCTGTCGCGTGCAGCTGACGGTCTGCGTCGTGTCAACGGTGTCCAATTCTGTTTGGATTGTGAGGCCTCCGGGGAGGTCAGCGCCTTTGATGGTACTGCCCGCCGTGAGCTGTGACGGGTCCGCCGGCTTCGCAGGGGAAAGTAATTCTTGGTGTGGTGCAGGCGGTGCCATCGCTGGGGCTTCCGCATTCTGACACTCCTCACCGTAATACGGCCGGCAGTCCAGCACCTTAAGGCTCGGGCAGGCCGTGCGTACCCGCTCGCGGTAGTCAGGCAGAGACGCTACGCACGGGTTCCCATCAAGCTTGAGCTGCACCAGCTGCGGCATGTGGGACACGACAATCAGCAGGGCTTCGAAGTCGTCGATCTCGTTGTCGCTGAGGTCGACCACGGAGGCCGACTTGTAGCACAGCAGACCGATAAGGTCGTCGAAGGTGCGGATGCGGTTGCCGCTGAGATTGAGGAAGCGCGTGGTGCTGCAGGGCTGGCGGAGGTGTGTGGGGAAAGGTAGGCGCTGCGCATCGTGCCCAGCTTTCAGGTACTGCTCAAAATCCTGAAAGGAGATGCGCTCGTGGGGGCAGAAGTGTGTGGCGGCATCGGCGAAGGCGCGCATCGCCCCGAGTTCCGCTTCGCGTGGCGCCTCCACGGATGCGTGGCTGAGAGGTGCGTGGGTGTTGGCGCGTCGCTTGTAGGCAGCTGACGCCTCGTACGCGGTGCGCGCCCGGCACCAGTGTGGGCAGCCGGGCTCGATTCGCGAAAAGCGGCCGTCAGCCACGGTGAGCGACCGCATCCGCTCGAAGCGATGAAGGTCAGGCATTGGTTGCCACGGCGTGTTCTCGAGCACAAGATTTTCCACAGACGCGTAGAGCGTGCTGAAGACGTCGCGCCTGTTCACGGGTACCTCCGCAAGCGACTCCTTCTCTTCCTCGGCGATGACCGCCGGCACGGGCAGTAGCCTGTGTGGCCACACCGTTGCCGTGGGCGGTAAGGGGCGTGATTTTGGGTGCCAGAAGCGTGCGCAGAAACCGAAGCGGACGGCCTCCCCGGCCAGGTTGATAAGAACGGGTGGCTCATTCGCGCACAAAGGTGGCGTCACGGCTGCCTCGCCGCGGCTGGTCCCACCGCTGTCACAACAATCGTCATTACCGGTGTCCTTGCTGTGTTTGTGGGGAAGATCTGGCGGGTCGCTGCTCACCGCGTCCAGCGACCGCGAATGGATGAGATGCACCGCGTCCCACGCAGCCCCTGCCTGCCCCATATGGACGAAACCAGTGCCACACGGCAGCGATGCGAAATAGTTGCTGGAGAATCGCGCGAGCGCCACGTCACTGACATCCTCAAAGGCATCGTTGGCGATACCGTCAAAGTCGCGGACTTCGAGCGCGTACGGGGCCGTCAGGAACGCTGGGCGCCGGAGACTGATGGAGGCGATGTTGTGAAGCAGCCAATCACGCGTCAGTATGGCTGGCTTCCTGGCTGGGTAGCGAACGGTGTCAAAAGGCGTTTGTACGCGAGCTTCAAGCTGCCTCCGTCTTTCTGCTTCATTGTCCTCTGCGGTCATGATCGCCAGTAGTCAACGCCACACGAGGTGAGAAACACAAGCCACGAAGTGATGGAAAAAGGAAGAGGAATAAGAAGAAAAAACCCAGGACGGTGAGGTCGGGAGAGAGAGAGAGGAGTGTGTACCTTGCGGCTCAGTCGGCAAACCCACAAAGATACACACACGGCTGTGCAGGCTTTTTCTTTCCCGTGGTGTGCGACGATGTCAGTCGCACAGAAGAACAAAAAAATCAAAGAGAGAGAGAGAGAGAGACGTTTATTGCGCGGCGTGACGAGGTATGTTGGCAGCGCCTTTGCTCTGCAAAGGAAAGGAAAAAAAAAGTGTTTCAAGCGCTGGCGTGCGAGTGCTCCGATGAGGCTGCTCTCCCGATTTTCTTTTTCTTGCGCGCCAGAGTTCCACTTGACTCTGGCGGTTCCTCTTACTGTTTTCCGCCCGAGTTTTTTTTTTTAGGGGGTGTGCACGTGTGGACTCTCTTTCGTACTCAAATATGCGTCTCGTGTGCAAGCTCGTCGCTAGAGAGTTCGCGTCAGAGGGAGAGAGAGAGAGAGCAACCGAGTCGTCGATGGAGGTGAGCAGAGGGGAAAAGACACAAGTGGAGGGAGGCAGAGGACGCATGAGCAGAGAAGAGAGCCAGAGAAGGGAACGACGTGCTCTGGGAAAAAAGGAAACACCCATGTAGACTAAATCGCCCTCAGCGAGTATTCGTGTTCTTCACAAACGGCATTCATCTTCACGTGAGCCACGTGGTGAAACCGCTAGACGTCGCTGAACAAGGCCGCGATGATGATCGTCGGCACGAATAAGGCGGTGACATAAACGCACATGCACACACCACTGCAAGACTGTTGTTTTTCCTTTTTGGACACAGGAATAGGAGCTCAGAAAAAAAAAAGTCGTGATATGTACATGACAACAACGGAATGCACATAAGCGCGCATTACTTACGGAACGTAAATGTCTGCCGCATCCTCATCAACGGGCTGAGAGGATGCGGGGCACCTGTTGCTGCTGAGCACACGCGGGTGCGCTTCATCGCCGGTCCCCGCGGGTGACGACGCCAGCCGATTTTCGACGAGGGGCTCACTCGGTGTGTGCGAGGTGCGATCTTGTGACATCTCAGAGTCGGCACCGTTGTCGGTGACGACGCGATGCACGGTGTTCTCCGCGTCTGTGCGAATGGCTGTGGGCGAGGTCGTGTCGCTCGCCGTCTCCTCGCTCGTAATGGAGTCGTCGTCGCTCTCGTTGGGTCCGTGGGCGCCGGAGGCGCGGCGGAGGGCCTGCGGCGTTGAGACAGCCCCAACGTACGCGTCTGCCGCGCCACTGCCCCCGTCACGGTGCTGTGCGAGAAGCGCGCGGAAGTCATCCAGCCGCTTCTGCTGTGCCGCCTCCTTCTCTTCCTTGATCCGCTTCCGAGCCGCGTTCTCTGCCGTGTCGCCACCCTCGGCCCAGGCTGTCACAAGCCGGCGCTCCTCTTCGAAGACGGGGCGGTCGTCTAGCGTCATCAGCTTCGGGCACGCAGCCAGCACGCGCTTACGGTAGCGCGGCATGGACCGCACGCACGGGTTGCCGGACACCTTCAGCGACAGCAAGTTCGGCAATCGTTCAAGCACAAGCAGCAGGAGCTCGCCGTCTTTGATCTGGTTTTGACTCAGGTCGACACTTGTCAGTGCCTTGTAGGAAAGCAGCCCGACGTAGTCCTCGAAGGATTCAATGTTATTGCCGGCGAGGTTGAGCGTCCGCAAAGAGCTGCAGGTCTGCAGGTAACGGCGATCCACAACTTTGGGGTCTGCACCGCCTTCTTCAACAGGAATAGATTCGTGCGGACAGAAGTGCACGGCGGCATCCGCGTAGCGGCGGTACGCATCCATCTCTTGGCGACGACGCTCCGCCGCCACCGCGGGGTCAACGACATCAACAGCACCGCTGGCGGTGTCCGCTGCCGCCATCTCTGACGCCTGAGTCGGCGCCTGCGGCGATGAAGACTGTACACGCTCACGCGCCGCACTTTTCGAAACGGCGTCTGCGAGCTGACGACGCGCGTCGCATTGACCGATGTACACGGCCTGCGCGGCGCACCACCCGGGGCACCCTGACTCGACCGTGGCGAAGAAGTTATTCGCCAGGTTGACAGTGTGCAGCCGCTGAAAGCGATGGAGGTCAGGCATCGTCCGAAAAACATTGTTGTGCAAGTAGATGTGCCGCACCGTTGGGTACAAGGAGCTGAAGATGTCCTTCTCCTCCGGCTTCACGTCCGAGGTATTGGGCAAGATAGTGCCGTTTTTCCTCGCGCGTGACGTCGGAGCAGCGGCCGTGGGCTGCGTGGTGCCTGGCTTCGCGCCGGGCAAGAGCGTCGTTGGGTCAACATGACGGGCCGCGCCGACGGGTGCGGTGAGCGGTAGCCCCTCGCCGTCCTGACCACGCGGCACATCGGTTTCGTGTTCCGCGCCCCCCTCTTCTCCCTCCTCGGCCGCCTGAGCACTGCCGTCACTGTCGCTCTCGCTGGCAAACGGGTCGCGACGTTTCGGTGGCGCTGTCTGCACGAACGGTGAACCGCACGCCAACGAGCCAATGGCATTCCCCTCCAGCCACAGCACCTTGACGTCGGTGTACGGGTCGAAGGCGGCGGGGTCGATACGGTCATAGCCCTTGCCGTGCAGGTACAGCTTGTCGTTGCAGACTGGGTTTCGGTAGAGCCCAAGCCGCACACACTCGCGCATGATGACCTCTGTGGTGACGACCATCGACGGCGCGGAGCTCATTGAGTGGTTTTCTGTCGACGTCACATCATTGGTGCTCGTACCGGCAACGGAAGAGGCCATGCCGAGCTGCCAGATAGAGAGAGAGAGCGAGAAAGAGAGTGAGTGTGATTAACTAGGGGCAGCGCCGTCGGCTGGATCTTGTTCGCTACGTCTCAACGCAGTCCTTGCTACGAAAACCATCGAAACCGAGAGTCGGAGAAGATTGCAGTGTGAGAGAGAGAGAGAGCAGGATGGACAGGGAGGTGAGTAATGTGTACAGACACGTGCACCGTGACGGCGATAATGATGTGCGTGGTGGGGAGGCCGTAAACCAGAAATGAGCGTCGGTTGCAGACAGACAGGCACACCATCACCGGAACAGACCTCTGCGGCATGTGAGGAGTCATCACCGCAGCCACGACGTGCTCTCGAGATGGAAAGTACAGATGCGGTCGCGCGATGTGCGAAAGAGCGCCACCATTTATTGCTCGCCTCCGCGCCTCCTACACACACACACACGCGGTCAAGGCAATATCTCTTCTTTTTTTTTGGGGGGTTCATGTTCATGAATGTGCTTCAGTGGCTGTGAAAAAAAAAAACCCTGCTCGGATCGCATTCCTCGCCAGCAACAGCAGTTGGCGTGCAGCGAGGAGGAGGGGAAGCGGAGAGTAAATTTCAGACGTTCTCGCTGCCGCACAACCGTTCTCCTCTCCGACCCCTTTCCCTCACCGTGCACACACGCAAACACGCACACACATCACCCGTGAAAAAGCGACTACTGGTTCTTCTCGCGCTGACGTTGTTGCTGGTAGTCACGCAAGGAACTCATGAGCTCGTCCATGGTGTGTTTGTTGGCACCCTTGTACACCTGCCCGTAGTGAATGAAGAGCGCCGACAGCGCGGCAAGGGCATCTCGGCGTGCGAGGGATTCCTCCGCCGTCAGCGAGGGGTCGTACAGCACCGCACGCGCGACGGTTTGGGCGGTGCGCTCGAGGTCCGCAATCGACGCGTGCCACGCCAGGTCAATCATCGCCTCGGGGCTCTTGAAACTGCTGGTGCGCACAGTGGCGAACACCGTCATCTGGGTACGCCAGAGCCGCAGACGACGCGGGAGTAACTCACCGCAGTACAGCCGCGTGCGGCGCACGATGAGTGTGGGGGTCGACACCAACCCCTCAACCTGACCGTCGACAGGCGGTGCCTGTTCCGCGTCGTAGTACGCCACCGTGCGTGCGTACGCGTGCCCGAGGACGAACAGCACCTCCTTGGCCAGACCAACGCGGAGAAGCTTGCGCAGCTGGGCTTTCATTTCAGGCGCCCAGGCGTCATCGGCGACTGCAGCGACACGTCCTCGAGCGCTTTCTGCCTGTGCGCTGCCGTTCGCTGGGGACTGTGCGTGCTGCTGCTTGTGATGATGCCCACGGTAGTGCGCAAGGTAGTGATCGAGAAGTTGGTCGCGGCATTGCTGTTGCATGCGTGCGCGCAGCACCTCGATCTCTTCCTGCGTGAGGTCCACACCGTCAATAACGCGCTGGGAGAAGCTTCCGATCAAGACGTCGCCAGCCAGCTTCGCGAGCTCCTCGCCACCAAAGACAGCACGAACACCCTCGCGTTTCTTTGCACCAAGGTCCTCGACACCCTTGACGCCGCCCATGTCGTACTTCCGGCGCTTCTCCGGGTGAGATAGAACACGATAGGCTTTCGTCACCTGATCAAAGTGCTGTGCCGCCTTGGGGCTAGGGTTGCGATCCGGGTGGAGCTTCAACACAAGGCGATTAAACGCCCCTTTGATCTCTTTTTCGGTCGCGTTCTTCTCAACCCCCAGCAGTGCGTAGTAGTCGTCGTCGGCGGTGCCGTCGGCTCCTCCCGCACGCGTTCCCTTGCCCATGTACTCGGCCTGTTTCTCTTCGCGCTGGCGGCGCTGCGAGAGCCGCTTCAGACCACGCTCGCGCAGCGTGCGATCACTCGGTGCGTGCTCGAGAAGAGGATGGATGGCGTGCAGGCGCCCGTAGGGTGCTTCGAAGCGACACGCCAGCGGCGACCAGAACCGCGCCGTCACTGTTGCCGCGGTGGCCGGGGCCGCACTGGCGTGGTCTGCCGCGGAGGCGTGTGGGCGGCGGTTGAGACAGAACGCCGACGGCGATGCCAGGAACGCGTAGTAGACACTGAGCAGCACCTGCTGAGCCGCCGCGTACACGGCAGTGAGCAGAAAGACAGCACCCCACGCCGGCCCGACGAGTGGTGCTGACAGCAGGCCGATGGCGCCGTGGGACACCCGTAGGCGCTCGAGGAATACGGAGAAGGCGATGAGCGGGGAGAGCAGAAGTCCGAGGACGAGGTTGAGAGCCGCACCGCCAAGGCCACGGGCGATGCTGCGGGTGGGGCGCGTGGAAAGGACCAGACGACTTTCCTGCGCCTCGTCCTCTCGCTGCTTGCGGATAAATGCGAGCTCGTCGGCCGTGACGAGGGCGAACGCGGCTGTGCGTTGTCCGTTGGAGGAAACCAAAACTCGCGCGGCGGTACTCGCGAGAGGCAGCGGTGTGTGCTCGAGAACCGCGCTGATGTTGTGAAGCAGGAAACGACGCGTCGTAAAGCCCGACATTGCCGTGCACGTGTGTGTGTGTCTCTGATGTTCTTTTCGGTCTTCTTATTGCTGTGAGAGACAGTGTATGTGTGTGACTGACTACCGACGTCACGCTATCACGCTGCTGGTCGGCTCTGCGGCACGTCGCAGAAGAAAGAAAAGAAAACGGTCGAAAGAGGGCAAGAGGTGACCATGTGTGGCCACTCGGGGGTGGAGGTGGGGTGGAGGATCGAGCGGACCAACGCAGTCAGACCAAACCAGCCGCCAGACGACAGCGGCCGCAGTCAGAGAGAAGTGCAGAGGTGGGGCAAGGAGAGAGAGGGGAGGAGAAGGGGAAGGCTGCACAGCTACGGTGAGAGCATGCATGCCGTGGATGTCAAACCCCCTCGCGAAAAAAAAAAAATGTAGGTGAAATCGTGACATGCAGTGGCGTGTGCACGTTCCTTGAACAATCAGTATCACAAGAAGGATCTCGTTTCACTGGGCGTTCACGTTGTTCTCTCTTATTTCTATTCTTATTCTTGGACCATCGTGAAGAAATGGCGGCGGTTGCGACGAGGCACAAGAGACGCGCGCCACCCTCCGACGAATACATGCCGTCGCACGTACTCCAGACAAGAAGGAGAAAAGCATGACAAAAAAAAGGCTCCGTGCCTTTGACGTGTTATGGAGAAAAGGAAGGTGGGGACGCGTATTAAAGATTTATCGTGCGAAGACGAACAGAGGAAAACGAAAGGGATTAAGGCGCTCCGTTGGCGTCGGCGCGGAGGAGAGAGGGAGAGAGTGAAAGAGAAGAAAAAGCAAAGGTAGATATTTTTGATAAGAGTGAATTTGGGGGAGGGGAGAGAGAAAAAAAACACCAGTATCAGCTTGTGAACCGGAAGAAAGAAAAGGGGGAAAAAAGAACTGCACTAACAAAAACAAGAAGCAAAATCGCATGAGAGCGCAAGCACAGTTGGGCTGAGTGTACGGGAAGCTGCCGAGTGCTCCTCGGGAGGAAAGAAACGCAGCTTGTACATTGTCGACTGCATACACACGCACACCCACCCTCACAACCAAACACAACGACAGCAAAAACAAAGAAGACGTTAGCAGGCAGTGCCGCAATCGCCTCGTCCATCAGTGAAACAAACCCAACGGAAACAACAAGCAAAGAAAAAAAAAGAAAAGAACTCACAGAGACTGATTAAAGAGACGTTACTTCCAATACCGTTCACGGTGCGATATAAACAAAGTCGAGCCACACGGGAATTGAAAGGCTACACGCGCGATCACACGCGCAGATATACCGTCGCATGCACGCTGAACGGAGCAAAACAAAAGAAGGGGGCAAGGAGACGGAGAAACAGTGATTAAAAAAAAATGGTAACCGTTCTACGCATCTGAGAAAAAAATTAAAAAAAAAACAAAGCAAAGAAAGACACAAAAGGGAAAGGTGTAACAAGCACACGGATACATACAAGGTGAACACGGTGTGATTACTTATACCGACCAAAAGCAAAAAGGGCGGGGATGTGCACCATCCTCGCTCAGCACACGAAAACAGGGAAACAAACAAACAAAAGAGCACAGAGAAGTGCGCAAAAAAGAAAAAAAAAGAGAACGACGTGGATGGGAGAAAAAAAGAAGAAAAAACATGCACCGCAAACCACGGACATACGTGAAGACCACGTCACCGCACAAGATATTTGCTGTGCAGCCAGACGCTGTTTCGTGTTGAGCGTGGAGAACAAAAAAAAGAGAAGAAAAGCAACAAGTGTACGAAAAAGCGAACAAGAAGTAGGTGGGGTGCGGATACACCACAAAGCTCCAGCACACACACACACACACAAGGGAGAAATAGAAAATAAAACACGTGATAAAGAGTTGACCAGCCACACTCACATCCGTGCCAGCGCGGCGGGGATTGTCTAGTTGCGCACTTTTTTTGATGTATAGACCCCACCACGGTCACCATCATACATACATATTTGCTGATGGGAAGCGGGCACGCCGAATACGCGGTTGCCTCGCTCGTGACGCTGCTGTTGCTGGTGTTGTTGTTTTTGTTGTCGTATGTGTGTGTGTAGTTTACTCCTCCGCGTCGAAGTCAAAGCTGATGATGGAATAGGCGCTCTCGTCCATGCCGGCCTCTGTGGCCAACCCGGCCAGGCCCGCGCCGATTCCAACGCCGGAGCCCACTGCCGCTCGGCTAGACACCTGCCAGCGGGGACGCGTGCGGCGATCGCGTGCGACACCAGCCGTCGCCGGCCCCACAGATACCGCTGGTGACACGTTCCACTCGCTGCTCCGGCTGCGGCGACCGCCGGTGCACTCGCCACCACCGTGACGAGACCCGTTCACCGTCTGGCTGCACAGACTAAAGCAGTGCGAGGGGTCGGGCCGCGAAGAGACTGGGCCCTGCAGCGGCACGGCGTGTGCGTGCGGGGTGTTGATACCGAAGCGCGCACGGACACTGCCGCTGTGCTGACTGCCGACGCCGCTCTTCTCTGACAGATGGAACGTCACGTTGGCGAACGCCTGTGACGACGAGGCGGGAACCGACGAGGCGCAGTCTTCCACGGACACCACCAGCGGGCGGCGGTGCGAGTGCGAGTGACCGGGGCCCCAGCTAGCGCCACTCGCCCCACCACGCCCGCGAAACCCCAAGCGCATGGGGTTGTGCGTATCGGCACTCTCGGGATCGTCGGCAACCGCAGCCTCATCGAGTACCATAAACACAGACAGCTTGTGCTTCATCTTCCTGCCGTGCCTCGAGGGTGAGCGGGCGCGACGATGTGAGTGAGCACCTCGGTGGAAGGCCTCTGGGGCCACCACTGACACGTTTGCGGACGAGGCGACGGAGGAGTCGAGCGACAGTGCATCGCTGCGACGGGCACCAAGCGCTTCCGCCAGACACGAGCGGCGCGGCATGGCAACATGGCTTGCACCACCATCACCACCTGCGCCGTGGGATTGACTGCGTCGTGAGCCCTCCACACTCGCGAAGAGCTCACTGTCACTGACATTGAAGCTGGCCACGACGACAGAGCTCGGCGACGGCAGCAGAATGCCACCTTCGGCGGGGCACGGGAACGCTTGTGGCCGCGGCGCTCGTCGCCTGGACGCCGACGCGGTGGCGGGCGCGGCGCGCACCGCACTGCCCCCAGCGGCCGAGGCGAAACCCCCGCTGCAGCTGGATGTGGAGGACACACCCGCAACGGCATCGGCGGCCATCCCTTGGCCTGTCTCTGCTTCTGCCGCAAGGCTAGAGTCGGCCGTGTATGGGCCTGCGGCCCGGCGAGCCGTCTCCGACAGGTCGCACTGCGGAAACGTCGGCAGCCCCGGTGGCTTCCCCCACACGGACTCAAAGGTGCCCGCAATGCTGCCCGGCGACAAACTATCGCTCCGGTCCAGCCTGGACAGCGCGCGCTTGGAGAGACTGCGTGGCTCGGCGAGGGGACTGCCGTGCCCGTGACTGTCTCCCGCCACCACGTACGCGCTGTGGCCGTTGTTGCTGCTGTGGTGGACGGGCCGCTTGTGTGTGCTGTGAAGGCGGCAATCGTTCACAGTGAACGTGGCGACGCACCGCCCTGTCCCTCGACCGGCGGAGCGCGGCTTGTTGGTCACGCCGCATCGGCCCCTGGAGAGGCACACCTGCGCACCGTCCACAACAGGCGCGGTGCACGGGACGAGACCGGCGGCCGCGTTCATCGTATCCATGCCTGAGGCTTGGGCGCGATGGG
Organism: Wallacemonas sp. TrypX; assembly: GCA_030849625.1. Classification (NCBI taxonomy): domain Eukaryota; phylum Euglenozoa; class Kinetoplastea; order Trypanosomatida; family Trypanosomatidae; genus Wallacemonas; species Wallacemonas sp. TrypX. The sequence goes on from JASANP010001007.1 coordinate 26,374, forward strand.
CGAGAAAGCGAGCTTGATTTGCAGTCGTGCCGGACAAACACAGTTTTTTTTTTTGCGCCTCTCAAAGAAACGTCAGTAGAGAGACAGATACGGAAAGTGAGCGAGAGAGGGATTGCGTGCGTGTGTTGAATACCAACTTTTCTAAAAATAACGCGTCAAAGAGCGGCCTGAAGGCTTTACTTGTTCTTGCTCTCCTGGTTCTTATGTATGTATGTGGTGGGGAGTAGCAGTGACAGGCGTCTTTCGCTGGTGAGAGTACTGCCAGCGGAATGCGGAAACAAAAAAGGCGCAATGCACGTCGAAGAAAGAACAGGTGTGGAAAAGGATGACAGAAAAGATGCGTGTGTGGGTATGGAGCACCGTGAGCGTGGTGTGACATCGCGGGTGCACCTCATTTTGGCAAAGGACAACCTCTCTCTCTCTCTCTTCACCAGGCTGTCATCGTTGGCCAGCGGGTGGTGGTAGGACTCACGGCACCGCCACATCTACGTAGCACCGCCGCAGCCGCGCAAACCACCCTTCTCTCTTTCGTTTCTTGTTGACCTCCGGCCGCACAATGAGGAAATTGCTCTGTGCACATTCCCTTGCCGCCGCTGTGCCCTCCCCGTCGGTCTGGGAGAGACGGGGAGTCTGCTGTGCTGAGATTTAGTGCCGTTGTCCTGGCCTGTTTTGGCGGATTTAATACCTGGGCTGTGACCGGGTGCTCGGAGAGATGATCTAGAGGAAAACAAACAAAGAAAAGAAACAAACAAACAGAAGTCTATCGTGGCAGGGTACAGGCAAGGGGCGTCACCTACAGACCCACGCACACGCGCACAGAAGTACCCACACAGGATGGGTGCTTCAACCGTCCGTGGTACATCCCAAGACGAGTCGAATCTTATGTGCGTGTTGTGATTGGGGGGAATTTTGTGGTCTCGTTCATCACATGTGGAAAGCCTGCATCACCTTCTCTTTGGTCTGGCGTACTTGCATATCTAGTGCGAACTGCACCGCGTCGACCAACTCACTGTAGAAACAGTCGAGGCGCAGTGGGCGGAAGCGGACCAACTCCTGTTCAGCTTCACGCAGCTCGTCGTTCTTGGCGCTCGAAGATGTCTCCTCGTGCGCGGCGGGAGAGGCTGCGAAGGCACCGCCACGCTTGCGTCTTTGCTGGTGGTACGCCTGCAACGTGCTTTCAGACACACTCGAGGCCCGGTAGAGTGGGAACTGCTTCTGGCCTCGTTCCAGCCGCGCGGACTCTGCGCGCACCCGTTGCTTCTCAGCGCGCTCACCGTTGTCTGCGATGTGGATGCCGTCGCCGTGCCCAGAAGCGCGCGTCGCCCAAGCCTCCTGTGCGCTAACGCCGCTGAGCAACGCGGAGAAGGACGCATCGGGGGTACCCTCGACGCCAGCTACCGCGCCGACCCCAGCGCGCGAGCGGCGCGCGCCGACTCCTCCAAGTGGATTGTCACTGCTGCTGACACCAAAGAGGCTCGTCATTGAGGCAATGGGGTGGCCGGGTGTGCGACCCCCGAAGGCCGGGCTTGACGCGACGGAGGCGTGGGTGGCAGCGGCAGCGTCCGTGGCACTTGCGGTGGCGGCGGCGCTCGATGGCCGTTTGCGGTTGATGCCGAACGGATCGTGCGCACTGTACCCTTGTAGACTGAATATTTTGTACCGCAGTGATTCCAGCTCCATCGCGTCCGGAAGAATTCCACTCAACGGGGAGGCACTGCCACTGAGAAGGAGCGCCACGATCAGGTCGCCATAGTCCTCCGCAGTGGGCTTGCCATCCTCGTTGATGACGAGGGGACCACGTGCGTTCTGGCGCTTCATTTGCTCGCGCAGGTACTGCTTCCGACGTGCCTCGTTGGTGCGGCGCTGCGCGGCGGAGTCGCCTTCATCGGCCATGATCTTCGCCAGTGGGCCTGACTCACCGAGCACCGCAGCCGTGCGTGATCCTACGAGTCCCTCCACACCGCTGCTCGTCGCATTGGCGCGGGCCACCTTCTCTTCGAGCGACTCGCCGGGGCGTGGGAGCGGAGGCAACACGTGCACGACCTCCGACGTGCCGAAGCGATGCACGACCGACTTGTTCGCCAGCACGGCGCGCACCACCACGCAGAGCTCGTCCTCGGCGGGATCGACAAGCGGCGCGCCCTTGCCAGTGGGCGTGCTCGGTGGCTTGGGTGCTGGCAGCGGTGTTTGCGCGCCTGGTGACGAACCACTCATGTTCCACACTGCTGACGTCGGGTTTGCGCTCTGCAGCGCGGCAGACACAGCGGAGCGCCACTGCGCGTCCTTCGCGTCCTTCGCCGCCGCTGCTGTCGGTGCTGCTGTCGAGCCCGCGGCCGACGTCGTGCGCGGGGTCTCACCCGACCTTCCGACATCGACTGCGGCGGGTGTGTCCTCAGCGGACGGCTCTCTGAGCGGAAGCGCAGAGGAGCTGCGCCGCAGCGTCCGTCGACCACCTTGTGCCGGTGCGACGTCCACACGAGGAGCGGAGCGGCGCTCGCTACCCATGCGCCTCAAGATTGAGGGCTGAGGCGGTGGGGCTTGTCGCAGAGGCACGAACACGGCACTGTTGTTGTCGGTACTGCTCACACCGGGTGCCGCGCCGGCAGCGGTGCCGTAGGTGCTGAAGCTGACGGAGGTGGCGGGCGAGAGCTGTGGTGGCAGCGCGTGGTCCTCACCGCTCACGAAGGGAATATCCGCGAAAGACGGCTCGCGCAACGGCGTTGCGTGACCCGGCGCACTCAAACTCATGCTCGCCCCTGGATCAAAGATGCCGGTCAGGAACGAGGAGCTGCTGCGGCGGCGCTGCGTGGCGCGTGTGCTCAGCGTGGACAGCAGCTGCGTCTCCACAAACGAGGATCGCCGTGCAGAGCCCGCGGCCGACGTCGGCGGGGCAGAGCGCCCGCGCTGCCGCCCCAAAGGAAGCGGAGACGCGTCCGTCGTCCGCAACAAGGCCTGGTGTGGCTGTTGCTGAAGGATGCGTGCCCGTTCTCGCTGCGCTTCGGCTTCTTGCGCGGCCACACGACGAGCCTCTTCCGCGAGGGCCTTCGCTGGGTTGACAAAAACAAGCTCGAGGCAGTTGCTCTTGTCCACGACGGGACTGAATGTGGTAAGGGGCTGCACCCGCAACAATGTCGGCAGACCACCCAGCGCGCGCACGTAGAGAATAGCCGAGAGAAGCACCTTGGCGGGGTAGCTGAGCTCGCAAAACATGTCCTCGACGGGCGGCGCGGGATGAAGAACGGAGCTGGTGATCGCTGTGCTCTGCGAAGGTCCACGGGGTGGGCCGGAACGCATGCCGAACAGAGTGTTGAACGCCTCCGGTGCTGTCTGCAGCGTCGCATCACGGTTGCCTGACAGCGGTGACTGCGTCATGGCCCACTCGGTGCCCACATCCTTCTCCAGGTGTTCACACGCGAGCAGCGACACGGCGTTCCTCAAGATCACTGCTTGTGTCGCCAGCGTGCTTGACGACTCACGGCTGCCGCTGGCGTTGCGACTGGCAAAGCTATCTGTAGGCGGCGGTAGAGCATCATGTAATTGTGACTGTTGCCGCGCACCCACGCCCGCCCCTGCCGCGGCATTCACATCGCGCGCCTGCTCCTCCATGGATGCGTATAGCTGCGCCGTGACGCGCTCGGGCTCGAAAACGTCCTCGAAGCAAGCCTGGTAGTCCACCTCGCCTTCGTGTTTTTGCCTGTCGCGCACGAGCTGAGCGATGTCGCGCTGGCGACTTGGTGACCTCGGGTCGGACCCGCCCTGACCGCCCCCGCCGGCCCCGCGACCATCGACACGTCCTCGCCGCATCTGATGGTGTTTCTCCGCTTCGACGAGCGCCAACGCTGCAGCGCGTGCTTCGTCGGCGACGAGGCGTTCATGGGTGCTGGTAGGTACCTGCCACGCGCTCGTGAAGACAGAAGGCAACACAACATTTGCCGGCGGTGCGTGCCAGCCGTAGACGTTGCCGCTGCCGGCGGTCGTAGGCTGCGGCGAGCCCAAAAGGTCTTCGAGGGCACTCGGCGACGGCGCGGCGGCCGAATTCACACGAGCGCGCTCACGCGCCTGCAAGCGTGCGTCAGCCTCTGCCAGCTCCGTGAGCAGCTTGAGCTCCGCCTGCTCAGCCTCCTGACGCGCCTTCTCCTCGGGGGAAAGAACGGGGACTGGCGGCGGCGGTGGCGGAGGCGGCGGCGCGGCTGAGCCGGTGTTGGCGGTTCCCTCTGCACCCGATTGCGTGGCCGAGGCCGTCGTTGTCGTCGTGACGGCCGTTGTGCTCGTGGCCTCTGCAGGAGCTGCGCCTGGGAGTGGGACCGGGCCAGAGGGAGGCGGCGGGAGTGGCACCTCGTCGGCAAAGCGAACGGTCTTGGGGCTCAACAGCGCGTTTTCCCCCGGAGCCGGGTTTGACGCCGGCGGCAGCGGTGGTGGTGGCGGTGGCGGTGCCGACGGTCCATCGCCGGCGGTTTGCTCTGTGCCACCCCCGCCCGTAGCCACGGCGGCGGTGGCGGTGCTCTGTGCGTTTGGCGGACTGGTTTGCTTCATGGCCGAATGCAGAGGCGAGGCGGATGCGTCAAACGCCGCGTTGATCCCTGGAGCTGGCGGTGGCGGCAGTGGCGCCTCATCCCCCATCTTGTAATTTGACAAGTAGTGGAATAAGGGATTGTCCGTCTTTGCGGGATCGCCACCGGGCGCGGCCGTCGACGGCGGCAGCGGCGAGCCCCCCTGGAGACGCACAGTGGACGAAAATGGCGCGGTGCTGTCCGCCGCGAGAGGATGCGCCGGATCGTACTCGGGCGCGCGTCGGAGGTACAGCCCCTGTCCAACAGCCCCCTGGAGAGGCTTGAGAGGATCTGGGACGTCGTTCTCGTCGTCGGAGCTCCAGCTGTCGCGTGTAGTCTCCCCCGCGTCGCCGGTGGGCTTGCCGTCCACGCCACGGATGCGGCCGTCGCGGCCCGGTACCGCCGACTTTACGCCAGTCGCAGCAACGAACTGCTCTATGAGGCTGGTGCGGTGGTTGAAGAGCTGGGAGACCGTGTGGGCGTGGCGCGTGTCCACAGCCCGCGCTGCCGCCGCCACCGACGTCGTTGGAGGTGGCGAGGAGGCTCGTGCACGGGTGCTGGTGAGCGCGCGGTTCGGGGCTGCCGCGCCGGTACGCGGGTACAGCGGATGCACGTGGTAGTCGTACTCGTAGTCGTGCGTGCGCGTGGCCGCGGGCGCGACGGGTGGTCGTTTCCGGTCTCCACTGCTGGCGGGCTGGTGGGTTGCCGGCACGGGGCGTGCGCTGTTCTGGGCGGACGCGATGGCGTGTATCACCTTGCCCTTCGGGAATGCCCCCATCCTCGGTGGCTGCGACCACAGCGTGCGGCCGGCACCGTCAGGGTCGTCCCGCAGGGAGGCCTCAGGATCACCTGTGTTTGTGCCGAAGATGGCCCGCGTGTCGAGCCGTGGCGGCGCGGTGCCCGGTTGGTTTCTTCTCGTGGATGATGGCGAGCTCCGCGTCCTCGGTGTCTTGCCGGTCGTGACTTTACGTGCGTTGGAGATGGTATTGGTGGCGTGCGTACCCATGACACAGCGGTCACTCAGTGACGACGTCGCCGTGTTGGACGTGCTTGACTGCGCGTTGGCCGTGTGTCGACGACGTGCGGGGGGTTGTGCGTCAAGGCTCGCCATTGCCTCCGTCACTAGCGACGTGTCGTCGTTGATGAGCACGACCGACGGAGAGCGGTGCCGGTCGCGGCCCGGCGACGACCTTTTCGGCGTGCACGTCCCGGACATGAAAAATGAAGGGTGCACGCGGGATGCGGGGAAGGAGGGAACGACGGCCACAGAGAAAACAGAATGAGGCTATTCGCCGTACCCGAACAAAATGCTTTGATCTAATGAAATGAAAGGAACAGAAAAACAGTACTCTCTTTCAACCGTCTATGTGTGAAGAGGAGAGGGTGGAAAGGAGGGAACAGCACAGGAAATAGATGTGTGTGTGTGTGTGTGTTGGGGGGGGGTATCTATCGGTCTATGTCTGCCACAAACAAAAATTGCCAAGTGCTTCGTAAATGCTGTAAGAAAAGAAGACGAAGAAGAGTGAAAAACAGGCACACAAACGACTTCAGGTGGGTGTGAACGGGCAGAGAGAAAGAGAGAGAGAGAGAAGGAGGGAGGAGCATGCGAGGAAAGGCGGAACAACAACATCAAAAAAAAAGTATTTCAGAACTCAGGTGCTACTGCAACGGTGGGCGGCGGCACACTCGTCTTTCGATGAACGGAGGCAGAGAGGAGCAGAGGGAGAGAGGGGGAGAAGAAGCCCCTGTGGCAGTGACCGGCGCGTGACCGGACACAGGCCGCTCTTCTTCTGGTCGGTGCAGAGGCCGTCGTTCGGCGTGGCCAGCTCTGTCGTCCTGAAGTGTGAGGTGGGCTGCGCTCGACAAGCTGGTTGACCAAGCTGGAAGCGTGCTGTCACATAGCAGTACAAGATATTTCGTTCTCCTTTTCAGAAAAGGCGCGCCGTGCCGCAGGCCGAAGTGTACATCATCGAAGAAAAGAGGAAGTGACCTGCGCACGTACAAAAAAGAAGAAGAGAATGACAAAGAAAAAAAACACGTAGGGGGGGGGAGAACGTGAGCTGCCCTGCAGGGTGTGCGTAGGTGTGCAAGTACCGTCACACGCCCAGCGTCGGTCGCCTACGGTGAGGGTGGCGCAGGAGCGAAGACTGATGCCATGACTAGGAGCTCTCTCTCCCTCCAGGGGGACTCACCTCTCAGGCCTCAGCCGGCGGCACGAGAGAGGTGCCTTCAACGCCGATGAAGTGGAACCCACGAGCGAGGGTCGAGGCGCCACTACCAGGCACCACGATGAGCGCCTCCTTGGCACCGCGCGTGCCGATCGATCGAGCGCTCCACGGCCCCTCCTCGGCGGGCTGGAACACGTAGTTGTCAACAATGGCGCCCTCGCGTACCGAGCCCTGCAGACGCACCGCGCCCGTCAGACGACAGTGACGAAGTGATGGGTGTGCCGCGAAGACAGGGCGTCGCGCGCGTCCACTCGGTGCGGAGCCACTCCCTTCTTCCTCCTCCTCCTCGGCATCCTCCTCCGCATCTTCGTCGGCGCCGTCGCCGTGCTCGGAGACGTACGCAGCCTCAAGTGCAGTCATCTGTGAGTCGGTGGGACCCGCCACGAGCACACACTCGCGCCCACACGCGCGCACGTTGCACTGCGCCACACGCACAGCGCCACCGGTACCGTAGATGTACAGCCCCACCTGCTCCACGCTGCGGATGTCGCTCGCGGCGAGTGTCATGCCAGTGCACGCGCCATGGCACAGCACGCCGTGCTTGGTGTTTGCGATGAGGACGTCTTGCACGGTGAGCTCGGCGTCGTCAGCGAAGATGCCCACCTCACAGCACGTTGCCTCCGGGATTGTGAAGCGCGCAAGCTCAGCAGGTGCCGTGGGCGAAGCACCGCCCGGCGACCCCACGCCGCTGGCGCTTGTTTCCTTCATTACCTGTGTCGCCGCCAAGCGCTGGCGGGCGCGGTGCTCTAAGCGGGCGAGCCCAGACAGGTGGCGGCCTGCCCGGTTGCTCGCTGCGAGGCCGCGGTGGGGACCAGAGATGCTCGGCCCGTCAATAAGACAGCTACGCAGGTGCACCTGACTGCGCGGGTACGCGTAGACACCGTGCTGCGTGCCGCCGTAGATGACGCAGCGCTCGAGCGTGGCTTCAGCGAGTGGGTGCGCGATGACTGCGCTGACCAGCGTGCGTGCAAGCTGTGCGTGGCGTGCGCTTGGCACGCCGATGACATCGTGACGAAGCAGCGCACGGCTCAGCGGGTGCAGCTCAACGCCGTAGACCACACAAACGCCCTGAAGGCGCACACTGACGAGAGGGGACGCCTCGCGCTTGCCCCTTTGGTCGGCGTCGCTTCCCTCAGAGCCCGCGTCGTCCATGTCGTGGCCACGATCTGCCTCTTCGTCTTCCTCGTCTTCGTCGTCCCTCTCTTGCTTGTACATACGTAGCACGCTGGCCGACCTGTCATCGGTGCCGCTGCCATTCGCGCCGGTGGCCGCGGACGGATACGTGAAGATGATCTTCGACGCCAACACGGGAAAGTGAGCCGGATCGACCTCCGTGCGGGTGAGAGCGGCCTGGTAGACGGACGAGCCCATGCACGTCTTGGCCGCGCGCGCCTCCTCCGAGGTAAAGGCCTTGCCCTCCTGCTCAGCCAGCGCGTGTGCGGCGGCGGCAGCGTGGACGAACCACGGCCCCACCCGACGCGAGCTGCCCGCGCTGGCGACCCCATCGGCGACGCGCACGGTGCCGGCAAACACATTCTCGTGGCGTTCCTGGCGCGCGGAGGGGTAGCCAGCCTTCTCCCCCCGAGCGAACGGCACACCCTCAATCGACAGCCCGCGCAGACGAGCCTCGTCGACAACGATTTCCTCCTGTGGCGCTTTGTGCCGCTGCTGCGTGCCGTTGCCGTAAACGCCAGGAAAGATGAGAATGCGGTCTTGCTGGTACGTCACCGCATCAAGTGGCTCGGAGAGCTTGCACGCGGTGCTGAATCCTCCCACATAGTATGTGCTGGGGCCGTCCTCGAGGGCTTCGATCTCCTCCAAGTCAAGCAGGTCACTCCACTCTTCCTGCTCCTCCTGCTCCTCCTCCTCTTCTTCTTCTTCCTCCTCTTCTTCCTGCTCGTCGTCGAACTCCTCTGGGTTCTTCGGATAGGCGGCAGGCATCGTGGCGGTTGGACGAGTAACTTCTTGTGAACACCGAAAAAAAATATGAGATCACCTGTACAGGACGAGAGACTTGCTTGTGTGCGACGAGATGCGTGTGAGAGAGAGTGAGGGGGGATAGTCGTAGTGTGGACGATATTTGTATGTGTGTGTGGTGGAGTGAATGGCATCACTGACGTGACAACAAGCACAACTGGATGGTGTGAAGGTGAACAGGTGGTCCGCAATGTGCTCGTTAACCTGGCCGCCACGGGGCAAGTGGATGGAGGGCAGGGCTTGTCATAGTGCACATGCAGGTAAGGGTTGAGATGTATTCAAGCAACACGGTCGCACACAGAGGAGGGAAAAGAATGAAGAAGAATAGAGTGAGAGCAACACAACGTAAAGGTGCACCGGTGACGCACACGAGATAGAGAGAGAGAATATCATCTGCTTACACGACGTCTGCGTCAGTGTAGCAGATGTGAGCACAGTCCCTTTCCAATATGTGTCTGTCTTTGTGAAGATGACTGCAGTGAAGAGTCAACGCCCTCTCCCCCCTCCACACACACATCCTTGTCTCTGGGAGATCTTCGCCCCGCGGTCATGCGAGGCGCTCCGACTTGCGTTTGAGCTTGTCCATCTGACGTTGCAGCTCGGCGTTTTCGCGAATGGCCGCAGCCAGTTCCTGTGTGACGACCTCGCCGGCATTGCGGGTCTCCACGCACGTGCGCCTGAGGTCTAGCAGACGCCGACCATCTCCACGGTCACCGAGTAGTTCCTGCCGACGGCGACAGTCGGTGATAGCAAGCTGGAGCTCATTGCAGTCCTCCTCAAGCTCCTTGAGGCTCTTGCGCAGGTTGATGCCACGCTCGTGGACCTTGCTGGCGCGGTCTTCGTACTGACGTGCGATGCGTTGCAGAAGGCCACAATACGCATCCGATGGGTCAACCTGCCGCGAGCCGACCAGCGTGATGTCATCTTCCTCCTCCTCGTCGCTGCTATCCGAGTCGATGGCACCGTCGTCGTCCACGCCCTGAGCCTGAGTGCCACTCGTGCGGTGAGTGGTGCCGGCGACAACAACGTCCTCATCGCCGTCGTCCGATACAACGGACCCTTTACGTGCCGGTAGTGCATCAACCGATGCACATCGCGGCCGCTTCCGTGTATGCGTAACGGCGCTCCCCATGCGATCGTCTTCACCAGCCGCTTCGGCACTCTCCGGAGACAACGCGGTGAGTAGGCGAACATTTTGTCCGACACCACTGAACTCCCGCGCGCGCAGTCCCTCCAGTTGCCTCGGCCGTGTGCGCGGGTGGAACGGGATGAGGTCGTTTACGGTGCGTATCGGTGCGCGACAGACAGGGCACTTACTGTCGCGTGAGTACTCGTAGAGTTGGAGGATGCACCCGTAATGGAAGAAGCCGTGCCCACACGGCAACAACGTCACATCACTAAGACCGCGGGCTTCAGCAGTGGTGCCGCACAGGGCGTCGGAGGACGAGGATGGACCTGACAACGACGTCGACGAGGTGAGCCGCGATGAGGCCGGGGTGGCTGTGGCCGGTGCTGGTGCGCCGAACTCGGCGTACTGCCTCGGCACGCCAGGTGCGTAGCTAATGTGAAAGCCACCGGCCGTTGAGGACGTGCCCAGCGCGTGTGACACCGCACCAGAGGGCAGAAAGGCGGGGGACTGCACGCTTCGCCGACCTTGGCCAGGACTCGTCTCGTCCGTGCGCGATGAACGCTCGCCCTTCTGCGGTGTGTTGCGTGCCGACGGACCTTCGACGAGCGGCTGCAGACAAATCACACAGTCCCCCGTGACGAGCGCATCGAAGAGCATGCGTATGTGTGCCGCCAGTCTAGGCGGGGGGGGAGGGGCTTGTAGAGGTACGCCCACAATTCTCTGTAAATTGGGGAAACAAAAGAAGAAAAGCAAGCAGTGACACGCAGATGTAGTGTGTGTGGGGGGAGAAGAAGAGGAAAGCGTATGGGGCTTCATATAACCACTGAGACGGCGCAGCGACGGCCAGCTGCACCACAGGGCGTTGCCTTTGCCCGTCACTGTGGGAAGCACGCTGACCGTACCTTTCGATACTATTCGCAGTAGCCGCAAGTCGAGCGGTACATACAGCCATTTTTTTTTTCTTTTGTTGGCACATGATGATTGTGAAGGGCTATGTGAACGTGGTGAGGCGCGCTCAGACAGTGTGTCAGGCAACATCTTCAGCGCGGGCCACCGCCCAGCTGGGCACGGGAACCCTGAAAACCACCATGCTGCCACGACGAAAGCAGTAACGCGTGGGCCTGCCTGACGTGCCTTCACAACTGTGCGCCTCCTGTTCGTCGGGCTCGTCTCCTGCGCTGGGCTCCGCGTGGGCCCCACACATCCCGCCGCCCTTGAGCAGATCCGCGCCGAGCTCGTACTCCCAGGCGTGAAGGCAAATCGCCGACTCGGCGGAGTCCTCGTGGATGGTTGAGAGCGGAAGTCGCCCTGCACACTCGTAGCAATGCGCGGACACGCCTAGTGGCGATGTGGATGTGACGGCCGAGCGGGTGCCATCGGTGAATGCGTCAGGGACGGTGGCCTCCGCGCGGAGGTTTGACTGCTCAGCGAGATACGCGCGATAGCCACTTGGCAGTTGCTGGGGGTCGTAGAACAGGACGCCGAGAATGGGTGAGGAGGCCTGGGCGACGTCCGCTGCGCACGCGGGTCTGGTGCCGGTCGGCTCGCCGGACAACGCCGAAACGTGGGCGTCCCCCACAATGGGTGTACCAAGGGCGAGGAGGTGCAGACGGATCTGATGTAGGCGACCTGTGAGTGGCACACAGTGAACGAGGCTTTCTGCGGCTGGCACAGACTCGTGTGCGATGCACTGACACAGTGTCATGGCGCTCTGGTAGTCGATGGGCACACCGGCGAGGTCCGTGCTGGCCTTGTGCCCTCGCGCAGGTTGGAGTGCGGCGATGCCTTGCACAGGGACCGGCGCCCTCATGAGCAGCGCGCGGGGGTATGTGGCAGTGAGGTGAGTGTCGCCGTCACCGCGCACGCCGGGGGTCACTGGCTGCGATGGAAACCATCTCTGCGCATCCGCTTCCGACAAGGGTACGACTTCTGCGCGTCCAGTGAACACCGGAAACGCACACCCGACGACGCGAGCGAGATAATGCTTCCGTAGCTCCACTGGTTGATCAAGAATGGATCGCACACCCTCCGCCGCCGCCGCGGTCGTCGCTGTGCCCTTCTGTGCCGCCATCTCCATGGAAAGACTCTTCGCCATCAGCGCCTGGCTCACGTGCTTCGTCGCGTGCTGATGCACACCGAGCAGCAGGACACCGCTTGTCACCTTGTCGAGCCGGTAGCACGGTCGCGGTGCCTTCTCGAGGCAGACACGCTCACAGGCACCACCATCACCCGTGCAGGCCTCATCAGCCGTGGACCCCGCTGTGGCGTGCCGTGGACAGGAGGCTGTGCGGTAATAGTCGAACAGTTCCTCTTTCTCTGCCTGCGACAGTGCCGTTGTGTCGACGAGGCTCTGCAGCAGCGGATCCGCGCCCCACAGCCACCGGGCAAGCCGCTTCGGCGCCAGCACGTACTCGACCATGGCGAGCAGGGAATTCATGTGATAGCGCCCCGAGCTGTGTGTCGGCACGCCAGCCGGCTTCTCCACGCACAGAAGACCGTAGCGGCGAATGCGCACGGCGACCAGTCGCACCGCGTCGACCCCTGAGATGCCGACCGAGACGGGGATCTCGTGCCGGTGGACGGTGTGCTGCACGACATCACCCTGTGCGAGGGATGTGTCTTGTGTGGTAGAGTCAGCGGACAGCGCCGCACCCGCGGAAGTCGCCACATCACCTTGTAGGCTCTCGGCGCCGCGCTTGAGCTCGCGTCGGCGCTGGTTTCCACGCACCGCGCAACCGTCACGGTCCTTCTTCTTGACGCAACGAAGTCTTCCTACGCGCACACAGGCTTCGTAGTACGCACGCGAGTGGTGAGCAAACTCTTCCGTGTAGATGTCGACCAGACCACGCCCCACCCAACGCCCCTTGACGAACACGTGAAAGGTGAAGTCGTAGGGAACAACATGCCGGCGGACAACGACCCCTGTGTCAGGGGAGCCCGCACTCTGGTCCTCGCTGTGCCGCACGGTGAACCACGGGAAGCCGGGGATATCGGGTGTGCTGTAGAGCGAGCGCGACGCGGCAGTGCGCCACGACTCGGACTCGAGCGCTTGCAGTTGATCCACCTTGTCCGCCATGGCTGTGTGTACCACAGTGTGCTGTCGCCTCAGCGTGTGTGTGCCGTGGTTTGAGATGTGTGTGTGGGAGAGGGGCGAGAGGCGAGGGGAGGGAGGAAGAGGGGGGGGGGAGGCCGGGGGGATGCCAGTGTCGGCGAAGAGAATATCATGAGCGGTGTGCTGACAACCGAACATTCGCATACGCACAGGACAACGTGAGTCACGACAGTGCCGCACTGTCGCTCGACTGCCCATTGGACCCTTTTTTTCTTTTGTGTGTGTGTGAGAAGGATACGCTGTCTCACTCGCTGTGTGGGAACGACCGTTGGTGCCAGACCCACAGAGAAAGTCGCGCACATAACAGGAACAAGGAGAAAAAAAAAAGAAAAACGACTCGGCTCGACGGGGTCGGTGCGCACGACTACCCGCCACGTTGTTTCACCGACACCATCTGGCGGAGAGACTGCGAAGGCGGTGGTATAGCTTCAGCGAGATAACCCTCCGCGACGAGAACGTCCATCACCGCATCATAGCCGTTGGCGTGTTGCACGTAGTCAAGCGCAAAGCACACATTGCGCACGGACGTCATGAGCGCGTTGGCGCCGTCGGAGGCCCCATCTTGCGACTCCGCTGGGCGTGCTGAGTGGGAGTCAAAACGAATTCCCCACACTGTCATGCGCACCACCGCCTCCCAGAATTGAGCGTCCCTGTACCGCAAGGAGGCGATGGCGGTCGCCATCTGCGCGACGTCGGACAAGGTGATCACATCCGTGTCCAGCGTCTCCAGCTCGCCCACGCCCTGCGGTCCCTCACCGCTAACAGCCTCCCCTCCTGCGTCAGGCACACGCAGGTGGGTCTGACCGCGAAGGGCAGCGTTGATCTTGTCGTACACCGCGACGTCTTCAGCTTCTCGTCGCTTCTTTTCACCGAGGCTGACGAGTCCGTACGCGCCGTCGCCACGCGATGCGGTCTGGCTCGCCCCAGCCCCCACCGCCTCAACGGCGTCGATGGTGCGGTCAGTGCGCTGGCGCAGCACCCGTGCGAGCACGTCTACATGCCCTATCAGTGTCACAGGTTTAATGCCCGTCTGCAAGCCGGCGTGCCACCGCGCGGCTTCGCTCGCCTCGTCGACTTCCACTTGGCTGGGGCCCTCGCAGGCGTCGTCAGGAGTGCCTGAGCGGAGGCGTTGGAAGGGGCGTGGGTCCATTGTCATCGCCGCGTGACGCCACGAAGCTGTTTCACCCACCGCGCTCGCTTCCACCACGCGCGGAGGTGTGTCGCTATGCTCGACGCGCAGACGGTCCAGCTGCTGGGTGATTGTGTGGCTCTGCGCGCACCGTGCCAGGCACTCCGACAAGGCCGCCACGGTGGTGCTCGGCAGATACTCCACCTCTTCCAGCGCGCACAGCGAGGCAAGGTAGAGGTGGTGCTGGGCGCCGCGTGTCAGCACCAGTGGTGACGTCACCGCACAGAACACTGTGTCGACAAGAACCATCCAGTGAAGCTGCTGAACAAGCGTGAGAGCACCGCGTGCGGTCATTGCCTCCACCGTTTCCGCCCCGTCACGACGAAGGCCAAGCGAAGACAAGTCAGGTGTGTGCGGTGACGTGGTGAGCGCCGAAGACACCGATGAGGTCGGCGGGCATGAGGCTGTCGGCGCTCCCACGAACGACCTCGTCCTGTGGCGGTCCAACCCTTCCTCTTCGTGGTCGTCCTCGTCCTCGCGGTGGGTGAGATGTCGACGACGCGTGTGACCCGCCCTCAGTGCGATCGGCGCCGGCGACACGGTACCGGCCGCAGTGGACACATGCGGGCGGCTCTCCGTCCCCTCCACCGGTGCTCGTGACGCTACAGTCGGTGACAACTCACGAGCGCGCGGTTCTTGGTCTGTGGTGTCTCTGCCACACCAGTTCACCCGCGCACCTTCGAGCGCGGGCAGCAGACGGCAATGAACAAGGAGCAACATCACCGCCTGTGCTTCGTCGGCGAGGTGCCGATCCGCTCGGCGTCCCCGTGTCCGAACCGCGCGCACGCAGTCCACGAGAGACTGCAGCAGCAACAGTAGGTCCTCGCAGCTGGCCGGGATCAAGTGGCCATGACACGGCGCCGCATCGAGAGACGGCGTGGCGCCTCGAAAGAGTGTGTGGTACGTGTCCTCCCAGTATCGCTTCACGTCGTCTAGCTGCTCCGTGAGTTCCGGTGAGTCTGCCGTCAGAGCGCTGCTCAGTGAGTTGACGTGCTCGCGAAAGCGAGTCCAAACTGGCGGCGACGTGCTGACGGAGGGCAGGGAGCCAGTGGTGACGGCGCAGCTGGAGACGAAACGGCGCAGCGCCGGGCAGGCTGGTGCCGGGCTCGTCAGAAGAGTCGTCGTGACGGACAGCGCCGACGCACATGGCCACCGACTCCGCAGCAGAGGCATGGTCCAGAGACCGGACGGCCTCACAGATACGCGAGAGAGCGACCGTCGAGGCATGATGATGCGGGACAGAGCGCCTGTATGTGTGTGTGTCTGTGTAGGCGAAAAGGGAGGTGCGGGGCACCGTTGTGATGCGCCAAATACTCCCAGAAACTGATTCACAACAGAGACAGAGAGAGAAAGTAGAGGAGAAACGAGGCGAAACATGTGGCGGTCAGCAAAGGAGAGACACCAGGCTTGTACCCCTGCAGAACAGAACAGCGATAGTGACGGCATCCCAGCGCGAATTGAAAAAAAAAACTCGTGTAGGTGACGGTGACATAGGCGCTGTGTGTGTGCGCACTCACTCACGACTCACTTCTCTCTCTATTCACACAGGATACCGCTGCGGTGGTGCCGTCCCCTCATCAGTGATCAAGTCGTCCGGCTGTGAGCGATTCATCTCTTCTTATTTGTGTTGTTGTTTGTTCGTTCGTTCGACTGTGTTAGGACTTCTCGTCTCCCTCGCTCCCTCTCCTCCTCGTCTCGCTCTGTGAGTCGGTTCGGTTCGGGTGGTTGGACGCGTTGGCTAGGCGAGTGAGGCCTCATCGGGTAGCAGACCCTCGCGCAGAGCCGTCTTCAACTCCTGCTGTAGTCCGGGGCAGAGACCCTCACCGTAGTGGCGTAGCAGCGCCTGTAAATGCCGCCCTTCCTCGGCGGTGATGGGTCGCACGTGCTTGCCAGTCTTCGGATCGACGAGCACATCGCGCTGGCTCAGCGCCAGCTCCAGCATTTCCTGGGTTTGCCCAAACAGCGCGGTCAGACATCGCTTGGGCACGTACAGCTTCACGTTGACAATAACGTCCAGTGTGTGCAGAATAGCACGCAGCGCGGGGAACGCCACCTCATCGAGTCGTGCGCCGATCTGCTCGCCAATGGCGCGCAGCTTTTGCCGTGTGGGCTCGGCATGGAGGGCGCCGCGTCCGCCGTCGCTCACGCGGTTGTAGCAGACGCGAATGGACGTGAGTGCGGCGCTTGCCATGTGATGCGTGAGCTGGTCAGACGCACAGATGCGCTCCACAAGTCGCTCACACACCTCCAGACGAAGAAGCCGAAACTTCCGCAAAACATGCGCGAGCGTCGCACACTCGTGCGGGGTGAGCTCGTGGATGTGATTCGATGCACGTACGGCGAGCGGTTCCAGCGAGTACGGGGTCATGTCGTGCACGGAGTAGCACTGCAGGATGCCCAGTAGCGAGGGAAGATCCAGCTCATTCGCAAAAACCCCCACGCGCCGCTGCATGGCGCTGAGAATCTTCCGTCGCATGTCGAGCGTCTCCGTGGGGCAGCCACGACGCGTCTTGAACAGCTTCGTCGTCAGTGCCTTCACGGTCTGAATATCGAGATTATCAAACAATGAAGGCCGCTGCATCGCCAACTCCATGCGATTCCACAAGTGCCTATTGTAGAAATTCGCGGCAATGACGTACGTGCTAATGTACAGCACATCATCCGGTGCGAGCACACCGTCGCCATCGCGACGTAGTGTCTCAACCGTCAGCGCGCGCATCACCACCGTGTAGGCAGATGAGTCGATCCATCCGCGCTCGTGCAAGTTCACGGCGTAGAAGAGCGTACGGCGCAGTTCATGCATGCCAGCCTTCTGCATGATCCCCGGCTGTCGTGCACTATCGACGAGGCTCGCCACCTCTGTCGACGTGACCTCCTTGAGCTCCTCCATCATTTCGTTCAAACTGTCCTCCGACAGAATCACCGCCCCACCACCGAGGGCCTCCTGAGCCAGCTTTTGCTGCTCGAGCTCTTGTGTCTTGGCGAGCGCCTCAGAGAGCACGTCGCAGTGGGTCGTCAAGATGGTCGAAGGAACCGCGAGCACATTCTCGCTCGCACCCGAGCCAGGGGTGTAGGTGACGGTAATGCCATCTGTAAACGCACCGGTGATCGGGTCTGCGCTGACGTGGCTCGACGTGACGCCGGTGAAGGGAGTCTGCGGTGGGTGCCCGGCCATCGCACCGTCCTCGGAGCCGCGCGCTGAAGACGACACCACACCTGCTGTCAGCCACCGAGCGGCAGTGAAGAGCACAACAGCGGCCGCCGGACGCGGGGAGGCGCAGCTATTCTGTCTCATGGAAGGCCACCGTAGGCAGCGGCCCACGGTAAGTGTGGTCCTTTGCATCACTGCAACGACACGGCAGGCGCCGAAAACAAAAACAACAAAGAGAGAAGCGATTCAGAGAACGACGACCAGATAGCGTTTGCCTCAGTCGACTCTTTCTATTCTTCTCGAAAAAACAAAGGCACTTCGTTGATTACTGAACCCTCAATCACCGGCACACCAACAAGGACAGTAGCACTGAAACAATGGTGCGGTCACAGAGTCAGTGACGTTAGCATGAGAGAGAGAGAGAGAGGAAAGAAGGAAAAGTGAGAAAGAGAAGGGAGGTGTGCGACGCCGTGCATGCAGTGCATTGCGGACGTGCAATAGTTTGAGCACACGCACACGAATTCGGGCTCGGCGGTAAAACAGAGAATGTCAGTCGCAACTGATCGCGCCCTCACTGTACAACGATGTGCTTGTGTTGTGTATGCTGAGTGTGCTCTGCAAACAGTGCGTCCGCGCAGAGACGGTGCTAGTTCCGGCCGAGCCTGTTCCTCTCTTTCTCCGTCTCGCGCAGTCTCTGTGTGTGTGAGAGAGCGCCGAATGACTTGCATTGTCCTTGTCATGGTGAGTCGGGGTCACTAACGTAAATGGTACATAATCCACAAGGTACACTCACTTCGTCTGGTCACCAGGGCCGCCCGAGGCGCGACGCACAGCCAGATACAAAAAAAAAAGCAAGAGAGGGAGAAAAGAAAAAAAAAACAAGGAGCCTTCCGAGTGAAGTGAAGCCAGAGCAGCGCATGGAAGCCAAATGAGGGCACAACAACGAACCCACACCAGCGTGCCACACACGCGCCGGAAAGCGGAAAGCCAGAAGAGCACCACAACAACGAGATGCCCTCCGTCCACCACTCCACCGGTTGCAGTAGCTGTCATTCACGTGACACTATCGAGAGACTCCATTCTAATGAAAAAAAAAAGTGAAGAGTGGAATAGAACAAGAGACATCAACAACGACAACGCTGACTTTATGCGACGGCGCGAGGGGATGAGTAAAAGAGAAAGAGAAAGCAGAGAGACTCGAATGGAGCCGCTGTCATGCATGCGCGACTGCACGTGAATCATGGCGTTGGGGTGGGACTGTACGTTACATTGGTGCACTTGAGGACAAAGGACACATTCCCTTGCGTGAGACGAAAGATGAGGTGACACACGAAAAAGAGAAACAACAAGAACAAGTCGTTGATGACCCGCGGCGACATCACACGCGCGCAGGCCCGTGGTGAACAGGGTCGGTGGCCGCCGCCGAGGCAACAGCTGTGGCCGCCGCGCGGTGCGGGTAAAGCAGCGCGTGCAACACAGCCAGCTGCTGTTCACGGTGCGACTTCACGCCGGGTAGGGCGGGCAGCGAGCTGGCGGTGGTGCGGTGAAGGCCAGCGACGTGCGCCGGCGTTGACGCCATCGTCATACCATCATCCCCTGCTTCCTCCGGCTCCTCAGATCCAAACAGAAGACGGTCGTCGGCAGGGATGAACGGTGAGGGCCTCGCTACGCGTTGCAGGCGCCGGCTCACGACAGTCGGTGGTGTGGAGAGAGAGGGCGAGGGAAGCGAGGCAGGGGTCGCCGACTCTGACGCGTGCGGGCGGCGGTGAGTGCCAAGAGGCGGTGGCGGGTGAGGCGTGCGCAGACCTGGAACCTCGCTGGAAGAACCGTCCAGCCGTCGGGGTGACGTCACTGGCTCGTCCACTTGAGCAGACGGTGCCTTCCCATGGGCCTCCACAGACCGCTTTACCACCCGCCGGTAGACCAGCATGCGCATGGCGCGCGTAGGGGAGGTGAGCGCCGTCTCGGCTTGAAGAGACGCGGTCTTCGTGGAGCCAGCTCGCGGTGCGGTCGGCGGACGGGGGCCCTTCGCAGAGACCTCAGTGGATGTTGTTGCAGCTGGGCGGTGCTTCTTTCCCTTGGCGGCGGGCGTGGAAGCAGAGCACGTCACGGCAGCTTCCACCACCATGGTGTGCACGTCGTCGGTCGAGAAGCGCAGCGCGCGCCTCAACGACGCCGAGCGTCCCAGTCGCATCTGGTGAACTTCAGCATCAGATGCCGCAGCAACAGGCGCCGAGATGCCGCCCACACCCGCTGAGAACGGTAGCGACACGCGCGCGACTGAGGAACCCCCAAAAGCATCGGCTTGTGCGTGCTGCGGTGCAGATGTGTGGCCGAAGGCCCAGATACGACCGACAGACGGAGACGGCACTCGGCGTAAAGGCCAATCCGCACGCATACCCACCACAGACGACGAATCCGATTCGAACC
>JASANP010001008.1:0-46468 GCA_030849625.1 Wallacemonas sp. TrypX
GTGAAACTCGTTCCGCGTCTCAGTCACGTAATGATGTTCAGAGTGTCGCGATGCGAAAAGAATCATCATCACAGGTGCGCGCACCGCCAACACCACGCCCACACGCTGCCACCAGCAGCGACAGACAGACAACAAACATAATAGTCAGGAAGTAGGGCGTCCTTGGTTTACCAAGGGGACTCGCGAGCGTTACAGCGGTGGAAATAATATGCCGAGTCATGAGTTGCAAGGGGGAAGGAAGGCGAGAGGAGAGGGGGATTGGGTGCGTGTGTTCGGGGAGTGGGACGGCATATAGGTGAACCAAACGGTGGCATCATGAAGCGGCCGACGATGAGTTCGGTGTGTGGGGCCCGCAGACGCGTTTGTTGTGGTTGTGGCGTCTGGTCCGTCAGCTCTAGTGCAGCACAAGCACGGAAAGACGGTGCCTGCGCGACTACCATTGCTGGCTTTGTTTTTGCATTGTTACTTGCTTCTCCGTTGTGCCTTGATAGCTCCGGCACCGGTGTGGTCACTGGCCGTTCGTGTACTGGCTATGTAATGTAGGGACAGCGGTAACTTGACATACCGTGAACCGCTGGAGGTGCCGCACGGCCAGTCTTCTGCACCGTGTGCGTGTTCTCACTGCGATGCCGAGGCGGCGCGCAGTGCGGCAAGTCGCTGATGGCGTGTCATGTTCAGTACCCGTGGACAGCCATCGCGATCCTTCTCGAGCCCCACACAGTACGGACAGTAGTAGGCCAGCTCCGTCGTGCCGGCGTTTCCACACATCACGCACCGCTCGTCGCCCTCCGGGACCATGCCGCAGTCATCGCAGAGGTGCACCTCGCGCATGGTGGGCAGCACTTCATCGAATTGGAGGTCACACACCACACAACGACCTTCGTGCTTCCGACACACGAAGCCGTAGGCTGTGCCGGTGGTCTTGCGGCACATCTGCAGGTCATCACGAGAGTGACGCAACATGGCTCACAGCTTTGTCTCTCTCCGTCACAACAAAGGTCAGACAACAAGAGAAGAATTGAGCGGCGAACCCAGTTTTTACTGATTCACGGTGGCAGCGGATACCACGCAAAGCTTAGAGAGGCGGGTAGGGAGGGAGAGAGTGCTTAGCGTTGAAGGTGGGTGGGACAGAGGTTGTGAGAGACCGATTGCCTCAAGTGAACTGTGGCCGATGGACGTCGGCGAAGCTGTGCATGTGTCCGCTCATCCTGTCGTGGACTGGCACATGTGCACGCCGTCTTCTCACCTGTGAGCAAGATCGTCCGACGCGGCCCTTGATAGTGGAGTGGAATGTGTGTGTGTGTGTGTGTGTGTGGACGCACCACAGTGGAGTCTGGAAATGGCCGGATGCCGCAAAAACCAAAAACAAAAGAGGCACTGCGATATGCGAAGAGAGAACAAGCACTCGGTCGACAGGCAGCCAGGGGCGGGAGGAGGAGTCTGCAAGAGTGCGGTACGGCGCGCCTGACGCACGCTCCCGTACACCGGCAGTTCACTCGCGACGGCGGAAGCGCGTTGCGGCGTGCCCTCCCATGAGCTCGGGGTCATCGGCGAAGAGGCGGTCGCGGTCGTCAGAGGATGCTTGAGTGGGCGCGGCATCCTGCGCGAGCGAGGCGAGCACGCGCTGCCGCTTGCCGCGCACGCGTTGCAGTGCGGCCTCCACGCGATCCATTTCTGACCTGGCCTCCGGTGGCCACGAGCTCGCTGAGGAAGCCGATGTGCTGGTGGACGTCGACGGCGCCTGTGCTGGCGCTGGTGAGGCTCGTGCTGGTGAAGGGGCTGGCGGGGGGACTGGGTGCGGCGCCACGGCTGTCCGCGACGGTCGCACACCTAGGCGCGGTACGAGCGGCTGGACGGAGCCGCCGCCAAACGCATTCACGCGCACGCCCGAGGCTGGCACTGGCGGAGGGGGGACAACAGCCGTGATCGTTGCGGCTTCTGGTGGCACCGGCGAGGGGACCGGGGTGGCGTCGTGAGGCGGCGCTGGCGGCACTGATGGCCGTCGTGGCCGTCGTGGGCGTCGTGTGTCGCGCCGACCCTCGTTCTCCGCCACGGCGGTGTAGACGCGAAGAAACGTGACCCCCTGAAAGGCGCCGTTGCCCGCGCGTGCGCGAGTCGCGGTGGGGTGGCGGCAGAGAGGGCAGGCAGGGTGCTGCACGACCCAGGGCCGCAGACAGCTGCCATGCAGACGATGGCCACACGGCAACTGCCGCACCGGGCCGGCCGCGTGCTGAGTTCCCGAGGAAGGAAAAAGGGGTTCTTGACAGATGGCGCACACGTCCTCGGAGTTGTTGCTATCCTGCGGAACGGTGGGCTCTGGGCCGACGATAGGGAACGCGTCAAGCACGCTTTGGTAGTCCTTGAGCCTCTTCGACGCGCGGTGTGCGACGTACAGGCGAGCGAGGAAGATGAGCTGAAACACGGCTGGAACGTGCGGTGGGCAGTACAGCCACGCCGACACGAGAACGAGTGCCGCGTGCGCTCTGCCACAGACCAGAGCGAACTCATCGGAGTGTGGGTCAATCACCGCACTCCTGCCCAGGGTGAGGCGCGTGAAGTGCGTTTGGAAAGGGAGTCGCCATGGACCTCGCAAAACGAGTCGCAATACTGCTGTCACCGTGCCGAGGAGGGCCTCCCACAGAAGCCCGAGCGTGCTCACCACCGCGAGGTACCACACATTCACGTTGGTGTGCGTTAGCTCGCGCGGCACTGTGACGTCCGCCGTCACATCAAGCGTCGCTAAGTACGACCACTTTAACGCGAGCGTGCACACTGCCGCCGCGTAGCACAGTACGAGCTGCAAGCGCTCCCACGCGCTGCTGTTGGTGTTGTTGGAGCGTGAACTCCGCAGCCAGAGACGCAGAGCTGCCAACCACGTCGCGAGCGCCGCGTGCGAGACCACGCACATTGACCAGCTATCGAGGACACTGCCGGCGTAAAGAACGAGCAAGGTGACCCCTAGCGAGGTCGGCCACATATGCGTCAAGACTGCCATGATAGCTTCTCTGGTGCCAAAGGCCCGCCAGCGAGTCCTCGACAGGTGGAATAACGAGCCCACCGCGTGGTAGACCAGCATGGTCATCACGTACGCCTGGAAGGTCGCCCCGTGCCAGAGCATGACCAGAGCCGTTCTATACAGGACGCGCGAGCCGTTCCAGTATAGCACAAGGCCTGCTCCCACCAGTGCACAGGACTCCAGCGGGGCCAAGTCGGCGGTGATGAGAACCATCGCGCGTCTCTCCCTCTCGATGGCTCTGTGCGTGTGTCTGCGTGCTCACGAGAAGAAGGGAGATAGCGAGAGAGAGAGGCAGTGAACGTACAGATCTGTGGCCGGCGAGACACGGCTCATGTGCAGGAGAACAGAGAAGAGCAGACAGGGGTGAGAGGGAGAACGAGTGGCAAAGACAATGTGCTAGGGTTGCGGAAGGCACGACGACGAGTGAGACGACTACCTTGCCGTCATTGGAGGCCAACGCCTGTCTTCATATGAATGAACTGCTATTTTGCTTTTCTCTTTCCTTTCTTTGAGCATGGTAGATCAAAACAGTGGGTTCCAGCCCACATAGGCGCGCGACAGCACGGCACTGTTCTGCGCGAGGTCAAGCAGCTGCTGCACGTACGCAGCCTCTTCGCGAAGTTCGCTCTGCGCGCTGTCCGCACACTCACCGCCGCCTGCCTCCTCATCGGTGGCCACGGGACGTGCGGTCTGCGGAGGTGTGTACAGCACCGCGTCACGAATACTCGCCAACAGCCAGCGCCGGTTACCGTGGTCATGCCGACGCGGATCAGGGTGCGCCTTCTCGAATTGAGCAATGCTCGTATTATACTTGAGGTTCTCGAGCAGCGTGTTCCACGGCGCATCGAGATTAAGCTTGCACGCCACACCACGCAGCTTTCGATGCGCCGTGATGCCACGCTGCTCGGGCTTCCCCTGCTTCCACTGTGTCAGCGGTTCGTGCACGAACGCCTGTGCGAGGCTCTCCATCACGCTGCGGTGCTCGCGGAGACTGTGCAGCACGCGGCGCATCACACACCCCAAGGCTTGCTCTCCCATCACACCGCACGCCTGCTTGATTTGCGGCGTCAAGCGGAATGGCACCAACTCCGGGATGGGAAGGTCCTCCGTGGCAGACCCAAAGGCGTGACCGTAGTCGATGCCGATGAGGCGACCAGACCCCGTGGCAATCAAAAAGTTCGCCAGGTGACGGTCGCCGATGCCGAACGTGTGCGCGCTGATGGACAGGGCAGCGTTGCTCTTCACGAACCCATCGCGCACGCCGTACCAGTGACTGAGCGACGGACTGATGAGCTGCAACGCGTGTTGCAAGAGCCCCTGCGGGGTGGCTTGGACAAGGTTCTCGTACCACTGGCTCACCTGTGCTGCCGGTTCGTCTCGGAAACAGGCCAGATAGGCTGGCACACCCGCCGCGTAGCGCTGCGCGTAGACGGCAATGGATGGGTCAGACATCAGGCGTCCCCCACTCGCTCGATCCATCGCCTCCCTCATCGTTTCTGTGTGCGATACCCATTGCACGAGACCCACCTCCACAGAGAGGGGAATGACGGAGTACACGTAGAGCAGACAGGCGTCACTTCGGGCCCACCGCTGAAGATACCGGTTGAGCACACAGAAGAGTTCCTCGACGCGCTGATCGAGCCGCAGATCATCGCCGCCCTTGGCCAGGAAGACGTGGGTGTTCATCAGGGACGAGTACAGCTCGAGGCGCTTTGGCTTCTGCACGGAACTCAACACGCGCACGGACGGGTTGGCCCCCACCACGTACTCTGCCCGCCACACGGCCTCGTCGGCTGAGCGGTGAGCGCCGAGAGACGACGTTGCCCCGCGCAGCCTGCCGTGCTCAAGCGCCAACACCGTCTGCGTGGGCACCTCCAACGCCTCCTCGTCCCCGCAATGGCTGGTGCGGTCAGCGGCATGACACAGCAACGCATACAGCTTGGCCGAGTAGCTCTCCATGCGCGCGACGGAGGGAGGACTGTCGCGGGCACCCCTGAGCAGACCGTCCGCGGCGCCGTAGGCCACCTTGAACTGTTCCCAGTCCGTGCATAGAGCCGTGCCCGCGGCAGCAGTGCTGGTGGACGTGGCGGCATCCGCGGTAAACGGAGTCAACACGCGCGTCGCGAGGCCGCGGAAGGCGAGCCGCACGGTTTCGCTGTCCGCCATGTCGCTGCTGTCTGCGAACGTGGCCCAGGTGCGCTGGAAGTGTGCGTTCGCTGCCTGGTACGCCTGGTCCCGCTGGGCGGAATCCAGTGGTGCCCCCGCGAAGCGCCGGAACATCTGGGCGAGCTGCCGTAGCGCGTCGCGCAGACGCATACCAGGCTCTCGGAGAGCCATGAGCGCGTGCGCCAGAAGACGAACGCGACGCAGCCGTGGCCCACTGTCCAGCACGTCGCGCAGCTCCCGAAGCACTGCCCGCACGGACGGGTCCGTGGCTGTGGAGACCTCTAGGCTTTGCAACTCATCGCGCGCACAGTTGTACGGGTAGTAGACGACCTGGGGGTCGGCCTGCGCGAGCCGCCGCAGCCACTGGGCGGGTGCCAGCTGCTGTGTGCGGAGAAGCGTGCTGATGAGCTGCGACGGCCAGGGGCGCCACATCGCCGTTGGGAGGCGCTGCAGCCGCTCCATGACACGTATCATCGACGTCAGCTCACACGGGGTCATTGAGCGAGCGTGGCGCGCCAAGAAGTCGAACACCTGCAGCGTGCGCGGTACCTGTGTCACGACGTCTGCCTGCGCGCCTGACGCCACTACCGCGGCAACGGGTCCAACGACTTCACCACACCAGGCAAAAGTCTGAAGGTATAAGTGCCAACACGCCCACCGCGTCGACACAGTCCCCGGCGCATCGTCGGGCGACGGCGACTCGCCCGGTGTGGCCTCGTCTCCCTCTGCGTCCTCTGGTGGTGGGAGAGTGCGCAGTGTCTGATCCAATGCCATCAGAAGACGCATATGCGCCTCGACACTATCTGACAGGCGTGCAGACATGCTGGTGGCGTGGTGCAGGAGAGACGTCAGGACGGCGTCCGATCGTCCGCGTGGCGGTGCGGCACCGCCATGACGCAGGAAGAGCTGCATTGCGCACCAGTCCACGTCCACCTGCAGCGCGCGCAGCTCGTCAGGCGGCAGCTGATTGCTTCGGTCACGCACACGCCGCTGCAGCCCTTCCACGAGGTCACTCACCGGGACGCTCGTTTGCTGCGGACCGGTGTGCGCCAGCCGGAAGAGATTGGCGCGCAGAGCGGTGGCATACAGCAGCGGTGCATGCGCCTCTGTGGAGGTCGGCACCACGGCATCCAGCAACGCCTTAACGGCGCCGTTGGTCAGCGGGGAGCGCAGAAGTGACTCGCAACCAGAGCGGCACAGGGCCACGCGCCCACTTGCGAGGGCAGCCTGCACTTCTCCCCACGCCGCTTCGCCAAAGCGTTCGCGAATAGGTTCCTCCAGCGCTTCGGCTGTTCTCTGATGCAGCCACAGTGCGCTGTCCACCAGGTGCGGTGTGGGTGAGACGAGAGCAGGGAAGCCGTGCGTCGCAAGGTGCCGCACCGCACGCCTGGACCCGGGTCGGTCCTCGGTCAGGAGAGACAAGACACTCGCGACCTGCTCGGCTTGGTGCAGTCGGTACGCCTCCTGACAGGCGCGAGCAGCCTCCCCATCGAGGAGCACGTGGCCATCACCGGCGACGCTGAACCCCCTCAGCATGTGGGTCACGCCGCGAAGCGCCTGCTCTTCGGCCTCTGCCCAGCGCGCCGCCAACAAGGTCGCCGAGACGCATTCGAAGGCGTAGGGGCCCGTCACACCCGTAAACTCGCTGCCTATCAGCTTGCGTAACCTCTCCAGCGCCACTGGCACCTCAGAGACCGCCACATGCCGCGACGCCTCCAACCGCATGGCCGCCACCCCCTTCCTCGCCGTCGTGCTGATAGCATCCGCCGCCTCGCTCCCATTCTCAGGCAGACACAGGTCGTGCACTGTTTGCCAATGCAGAATAGCCCGCGCCGACTGCGTGCGGTGGTGATGGAGCAGCTCGCGCAGCTCGGTTTGGACGGTGGTGGTGGCCTTGGCGAAAATGGACGAGGGGAGCTGCGCGGCACAGGCCTTCATCAAGTCCAGCGCCTGCTCATAGGCACCGCTCTCCTCCGCGTGCAATGCATCGCGCAGCGTCGCCAGGCATCGGTCCGCAACAGCCAGACGCGAGCGCACCCCAGCGGCACGGAGAAGGGCTTCGCAGAGAAGGTCTGACTCGCCCAACACACCGAGCAGGCGAGCCAGGTCCGACCACACGGCAGGTTCGATGACGGGGCCGGTGGTGGTGGTGGCCGTCACGAGGCACTCTGCGAAGGACGCCGCCGCCCCTGCAGAGACCTCCGCGGTGGCTGTCGACTGGCCCAGCTGCCGCCCTGTGACGGCCTGCGCCATTTGCCGATTGAGCGCGTATGCCTCGTCCTGCCGGGCGCGCCACTGCCCCTCGGTGAACAGAAGCAGCTCCTGCACGGTGCCTAGCGTCAGCGTCGGCGTCGCGGCACCAAGTGTTGGCACTGCTGCCGCGATGAGCTGGCACAGCGCGTGCATGGCATCTGCCTTCTGCTGAGCAACGGCGGCCTCTGCAGACGCGCTTGTCGCTGCAAAAGCACCGGCGGGGCGGGCGAAGAAGGGCACGTCTCCGCCGCTCCCAGGGCCGGCGACCGCGGGCGTCTTGCCGCCCTCGTCCCCCTGACGTGGCGAGTCTGGGGATGCCATGATCGCCTTCACCAGCGCGACGCACGTGAGCTGCGCCGTCACGGCATCATGAAGGCACAGGGCTTGAAGCGGCGCCAGGCAGGCACCAACGGGCACCTGCACATCTGGCAGTTCGCCGTCTCGGTACTGACGAAAGAGAATGCGATGCCCGCGCTGCCGCCGCTGCTGTTCGCGCTCTTCCTGCTCCCGCTCTTGGCGGCTCCGGCTCGCACCGACCATGTGCAGCACAATGCGGTTCTCCGAGGGCAAGGGACGCAGCCGCCGGGCGAGCGGCTCGCGACCAGCCCGTCGTCCAGTCCCGCGCGCCGCATCGCCCTGTTCGCCATCGGCGACACGCTGAGAGAGGAGTTTTGACTGGACGAGACCCGCCCCCGCGTGGCCGCCTGTGTGGGCGGTCAGGACAGCTGTGGCGAGCCCGTGCAGCTGCACGCTGCTGGGGAAGACAGTGGGCTGCCGCCGCGTCGTGCCTCTGTAGTGCTCGGCACGCTGGTCCGACTGCCTGGCCGACGCGCCCGCCGCCACACCAGCTCTGGGCTTGGTTGTGCCCGCCGTTGCGGCGGGGCTTGGCCGCTGACTGGCTCCCACATACGTAAAAGGCAGCGCCGTGACGCCACGAACACCGACCGATCGTGCGCCGGCCGTGCCTAGCGAGTCCGTGAAGAGCGGGGCGGGCTGCCGAGTCTGCGTGCCCTGCGTGGCCGCCGCCGTGAGGTCCTTCGGCGCGAAGTCGCACTCTGCCAGTGGCGCACTGAAGAAGTAGTTCGTCTCGTCGTACGCGCGGGTGCGGCGACACGGTGCCAGCAGCAACACGGCGGCGTGGCGTAGCCAGTGCGTGCTGTCCCCCACACCTTCGAGGCGCGAGAGGCTCGACAGGACGGCGGCGAGCCGCGCCGGCGGGCTGTCTGGGTAGTGCACCTCGTCCAAGTGGGCGAGGATGACATCCTGCACGAAGGGCGAAGAACCTTCTGCGAGCCCAGCGCTGATCAGCAACCGCAGAAGCCCTTCACTGGCCTCACGGGCAGTCGCCCCGCCTTCCGTTCGCTCATCTGTGCCGCTCGCTCGTGCGGCAGCCTGCGGACTGCGGAGCCTGGAGCACGTCGTCACGGCGAGCTGAAAAAAGCACGTGCGCTCTTCCGTACCGTGCTTCACAACCTTCAGCGCGGCCGGAGAGAGGAACAACCGAGCCAGTTGACACACTGCATCAAGACCAAGGTGCGGCACGAGCAGGTTGAGCAGCGTGTACACCGCGGCGCGCACAGTGCCACAGAAGTTCTCGAGCACTCCCGCGAACTGCGCACTGACGCCGTCAAAGAGGGAAGCTGTCACTACCGGTGCGGTGCCGAGGACATCCAGCACCACCAACTGCTCCTCCTCCGTGCGTGTGGGGAACCGCGTCAAGACGAGCGAGGCGAGGCGCGCCGTAAGGATGGCGGGGTGATAGGCCTCCACAACGCGCAGCACGCGAAGCACCGTGGGCGGCGCACTGGCCCAGTGGGACTCTAATGCGTCGCGCAACAACGACTCAAGCTGTCCAAGCGCCGAGTCGGGTACATCGTTGGCGCGCGCACTGGAAGGCGTGTGCGTTGTCTCTTGCTGAGCGAGGGCCTGCAGCTCGACGGCGAGCACTTCGGCCGCTGCCACTGGGAGCGTTTGGCGCCCACCACGGGAAACCCGCTGCACCAGGTGCTGGTAAACGGCCGACACGCTCGTCTTGTCCCACGCCTTCGCAAGGCAGACCCCGCTGTTGACCAGGGCACCCAGCAGCTGGATAAGCACCTCCTCGCACCCGTTGGAGGCGACCGCGGCGGTGGCTACTAGATCCACCACGGGTACACCACGCAAGGCTTCACACAACCGTGCCGTTCCCATGGCTGTACACACACCCTTGAACAAATCAATGTTGTTGCGCACAATATACTGCTCGGAGCCACCGCCGTCCGTGCACGCCAGGATGGCTGGAAAAAGATATCGTACGAGCTTCGTTGCCGCTGCTGTGGAAGGCACGCATCCCTGACCGTCACCGTCGGTGCCGTCCTCGCCGGCCTGGCGTATCCAGTCGACCACCGCACAAACAACTTCCCTGGCGATGTAGTGGAGCTGCCGTCCCAGAGAGGCGTCCGCGATGACGTCGATCATCGGCTCGATGAAGTGATGAGCGTACGCCGCGAAGAACGTGGCGCGCAACAACACCAGGCGAACAATGACCAGCTTGACCGGCACGGGCTGAGACGGGCTCGTCAGCACCTTGTACAGCTCCATCACCCATGACGGTGCCCAGGCACCGACGGGTGCGGCAGCCACCGCCTGGAATCGGTCAATCATAGCGTCCACCGCACAGAGAAAGGCGCCGAGGCAGGTGCTGCGCCAGACACCATCCAACACAATCTCGCGACCTGGCGTGCTGGCTGGTGGCGCCGCACGCGCAGGCCCCACCCCGGCCAATGTGGATGCCGTCAGCGCGGCGGCGGTGGAGTTTTGCCTCAGCATCGTGCCAGTGGAGAGCCGGCCGCCGAAGGACACGGAAGAGGCGAACCACACACTATCGCCGATGGTTCCACCGGGACCACCCACCGCGGCTGCCTCGAGAGCTTCATCGGCGAGTCTATTGTCCAGCAACGACTCGACTTGGTGTGCGACACCCGGCTTCTCCACCGTACTCCGGTTCCGCAGCTCCCAGTCACTGCTCGCCACTGCCAGCTGCTCAGGGACCAGCGGGAAGGCGCACTCCACAGGCAGCACTGTGGATGTGCGCGTGTCCACCACGCGGCACCACCCTTCCACGTTGGAAGCGTCGAGGAGAATCTTGACAAACACCGCCTCCTGCTGCTGCGTGGCAGTCGCCACTGCCACCATGCACCGCACAGCTGCCTGACGGTACGCGAACCAGTCATCCGCGCTGTCGTCGGCGGCTGTGCCCGCGGCAGGTGCCTCCGACGTCCGCACCGAGTTGCACAGCTTGATCAGCGCCAGGACGAGCTCCTTCCCAGTCGGGGTCGCGGCGGCGGCACCTGAACGCCCGTTGACATAGGCCGCGTTGATGGGCCCCCGCAGCGCGGGGGCGTCCATGAGCCGATACATGCTCTCCAGCAAGACGAGTGCGTTTGTTTGACGGTGCGGCGAGCATTGCGGTGCGCGGCCCGCGTCGTTGACCCACTCAACCACATGTGACGCGAAGAACGCCACCCGTTGCTCGTCGGGAAAACTGTGTAACACAGGCAGCGTGAGGCGGTACGTCGCAGCCCACCACATCGAGGGCGGCAGGCCCCCGCTCTGCAGTTCGGCGCAGCTCTCGCACAGACTCAGACGACCCGCCATCGGCAGGCGCTGGATGGCCTCGGTCACAGCACCGCTTACCACGTCCATGTCTGGCAGATCCGTCTGCGCGAGCAACGGCAGGAGCCTCGTCAGAATACCCGGCTCGTGCGGTGCCATCGCGGCAGCAAGCGCAACGAGACTGCGAATCACGCGCGGCAGCGCGCTCGCCTCAAAGGTGCTCGCCTCCAGCTCCTTCCAGTCCAGAGGGAGCTCAGCCTTGAGAGTGTTGAGCAGCACACCTCGAGCGCTCTCGAGGTAACAGGCTGGTGGTGAGGCAGAGGAGAGCGCGCACCGGCACAGCACGCACACAGCGAGCTCTAGCAGGCGCACCGTAGGCGCGGAGGCAAGCAACGTGTGCGGGGCCCCTGTCCAGCGCGCGGTGCTGCCCGCTGCCAACGTGACGGCAGCCACTATCTTGGCGACATTGTCATTGCTGGTAAATGATGCGGCCCATATGTGATTCGCACTCACTGTGCTTAACAAGCGCAACAGATAAGTCATGCGCGCGGCGTCGTGCCCAATGGCACGAGACCAACCGCCATCGTCGTCGCCACTCGCGTGCTCCTCGTCGCCGCACTCCGCTACCGTGGGAGGTGGCCTCAACACACGCTGCAGCACGTCCAGCCGATGATCACTGCGGCTTTCACCTCTCTTCCGCATGGTGCTGTGCCGAGAGAGCCGCGCCTCAACGTCCAGAACGCGGAGCAGCAGCAACGCACTGAACTCTCGCGCGGTCTGCCACTCACCCTCCGTACGCGCGTCCGGACTCGAGAAAAGCCTGTCGCGCACGGTCTCGCACAGCACGCGAAGAGAAGCGTCGAGCGCACCAGCCGGCGAATGTGCAACGCCGTCGGTCTGCGAGTACACCAGACGCTGCAGTGCATCCCCACAGGCCTGTGCGACCAGCAGCATCAGTGGCTCCGCTTCGCTTGCCTGTGAAGCAGCATCGAGCTCACGCACAATATGCGCAAGGGACGCGGCGAGATCAACGTGGGTCGCGCTAGACCTCAGGCTAACGCAAATAACAAAAAGCGCCTCGATCAACAGCTGGCGCTCATCACGGGGAAGCGCCGTGCTGTGGTCGTCAAGGCTCACTAGCTGCAACACCGCCAGCCACGTACGCTGCAGCGAGTCCTGCTGAGCTTGGGGCAGCCCGCTAAGCACTTCGACCAAAATGCTGATGGTGCCGCCGCCCCCTGGTCGAGCCAGTTGCGTCAAGGACACCACAGACAGAAGCGCATTCAGCACTTCGCGGGCGCTGCGAGGCCGCGCAAGGCACTGCATCACACCCTCACAATCCGAGGCCTCCTGCAACGCTGTTGGTACACAAGCGCGCAAAGCACCGAGCAGTTGTGTGAGTGCCCGGCCGCCGGCTGGGGTGGCGAGTGAGGACGACGACGCTAACACGTAGAGCGCGCCCGTGGCCCTCGCGCCAACAGCACGAGTGGCATCGTCGTGGCGGGACGCCGAGAACAGTGTCCGTGTGGCAAGGTCGAACATCGGTGGCACCAAACAAACCTCCGCTGCTGCGCCTCGGTCCAACAGCCACACGTCGCTGCGACACGGTGCGCGACCGGATGCGTCTCCGCGACCTTCCCACACCCCGTCCACCACACACACTTCTACGAACTGAGTTAGGGTGTCGAGCACAGCCACCGACCACAAACGAGAATCGTCTTCCTCTACAGCGGAGCACACGAGCTGTACGGCATTGCGTACTACGTCTGTCGTGACCAACGACACAGACGACGCTTCAGACTCGTTGTCTGACCGCGCGCGCTTCGCTCCGAGTCGCTGCACACTGTCCTCGCCGCATCCGTCTCGGAGGCGCTGAGACACAAAGGTGCACAACGCCAAGCTCGACCGCACGGCTGCGGCGCCGGACGCACCGCGCTCGATCAACGCACACAGGGCGAGCTGGCCACGTGGTCCACGCAACCACTGCACCAGCGCCCGTTGCCCACTGCCATCAGTGCCTTGCCCCTGCAGCGTGGCTTCCTCGTCGCCAGCGGTGGCGTCGAAGCCAACGCGACTGAGTTGCACCATGACACGCCACAGCGACTGCGTACCGCCTGCCTCAGGCCTCGTGCACGAGAGCCAACAGAGCTCGAGCATGTCGCGCAGCAGCCCATTCAGCGGGTCCGCCAACGGGGCTGCCGCCGATGACAGTTCGCGTGTGACCTCCGCGCCTTGGCGGGACTTCACGGCGGACCGGGCGGCAGCCCCGGCTGGGCCGTCATCGGCGAGGAGTGCGTGCAGGGCGTCGATGGTCGCCAGGGACTCTGCCACATCACCACCCGCATCGTCGGCGCCGTCGAGCTCGTCCAGATACACCGCGGCGCCTTGGCGCCCATCGCTGGCCGACGACGGGACAGAAGGACACAGACTGATTCGCAGACAGGCCACCAGAGCGGCCAGCCACAGCATCCAGTCGCGCAGCAGGAGCTTGCAAAGCGCTGGCGCGTCGCTGGTGGACACCTCGTTGTCGGTCCCTGTGGTATTTCCGCGGCTTCCGCGCATGCCCCATACGAGGCGGTGAAGCAGTGTCACAGCGCCAAGCCGTGCCCACGCGTATGAGGCACGGAGATCGAGACGAATGCGACCCAGCACAGCCGCACACTGTGCCACAACCGCTGCCGTAGAAGCCTCCGTGTCGCCGCCGCTGATCTGCCGGCCACACCAGCGTAGGTACTCGTCGAGCGTCTCGGCGGCGACCCGTCGCAGCGGGGCGTGCTGCGAGCACAGATGATCACAGAGGGTCTTCTCCAGCGAGTGCCGTGCCAGCGCGACGTTCGGGCTCTTCCAGCGCGGGGACGCCAGTGAGATCCACCGGGCGGTTTGCAGGAGAAGGTCGCGAAAGAGCGTTCGCGCAACACCGTCTTGCGTGTGGCCACTGGCGAGCTGCAGCATCGTCGGTAACAGCGCTGAGAGCCAGCTCGTTGCACTGTCCTCACCGCCGCTGCTGCCGCGCTCCGCCTCAGCCTTGACACACCCAAGCAACCACACAACACTGAAGTGAAGTAACTCTGCCGCTGGTGAGCGCACGTGTGGCTGGCTCGCGTGGCAGCTGAGGTGCGCGACACGGCCCAGCACGACGGTGATGGGGAAGTTCACCGCCACGCTAGACGGGAACGGCAGCTGAACAAGCACCTTCTGAGAGCGCCAGCGCGGCGGGGGCGTGGTCCCCGTCCCCGTCAGCGCTGTCTCACGGTAAGCGGTGGGCGTGGAATGACTGAGCACGCCGCTGATGCGGTCACCGTGACGGGCCGTCAGCTCCGCGAGCGTGGCACGGACGTCCGCGCGCTCCCCGAGCTCTGGCGCGGCGAGGAGTGCCGGAAGAAGGCGTGCCGCGGCGAATGGTCGCCTCTCCACGAACTGCTCCAGCGCACGCAGAGCAAAGCGAACTGTCGCCTCCACCGCGCGCGTGGAGATCTCATCGGACGAGGTGAGCGCCGCCCGGTAGCCGGTGCGCGCGCCGCTGTGACTTGGCCTCTCTGAGGGCTCACTGGGTGCCGAGGCGAATACGACCGTAAAGGCGCGCAGCAGTGTTCCACACTCTGGATTCGGCACAGTCCTCGCAGTAAGATGCGCGCCATCAGCTGCCTTCTCCTCCATGTGGTGCTCGGTACGGCCATCGCACACTGTGAGAATAGCAATATAGGCCGCCGCACACTGACACAGGAGCTCCTCGGTGTACGTAGACAGCCGCTGCGCGCACTGCCGCTGTAGCCGCTCGAGTACGCCGTAGGCGTGCGGTGTGAGAAGGGGTTGGCTACCGTCGCCGTCGTCCACGCTGGGCACGGATGAAGCTGCTACCTGTAGTGCGGTATACAGCAGCGTGTAGTACCCGGACACATGCGGTGCGTTAGTGATGCCGCGTGCGAGTTGCACGACCCAGTCGCCAAGCCGCTCAGCCACACTACCAGCTGGGCACGCGAGCGACACCCATAGGCAACCAGCCACGCCGCTGTGGAAGCACACGGCGTTGAGCAGAAAGGCGTAGTCCGCGGGTGATTGCGGCACGAGCCCGTCCGCGCCGTCCAGCACATTCTCATCCCCACTGTGTGCGAGCACCACGTTTATGGATGCGGGGCGTCCATGGAAGAGCACTGTGACGTCGAGAGTCGACAGATAGCCGCGGATGCTGCGCGTCATCGCCTCCTGCAGCCGTTGCGCCACAGCCAGAAGGCTCAGCTCGGACCACGGCGCACCCCATTGCGCCGGTCGGTAGGCGTTGCAGGCCTTCACCACAGAGCAAAAAAACTGCGTGTATCGGCCCTGACGCTCCATCACTGGTATGCGCCGCCACCACGTGGGCATCATATCGACCGACCACACACTGCCCAATTGATGGGAGCTGGTCTCGGCGGTGTCGACCTTCAAGTCACCACCGCCGCCATCGGCGACGCACGCCAGCCACAGCAACCGCTCGCAGACGTGTGCGCAGACATCGATACCGGGTGGTGCCTTGTGCTCAGCGGTGAGTAGCAGCTTGAGAAGGCTGAAAACAGTCGTGTCACGCAGCCGTTCAAAGTAGATGTCACTAGGCAACATGCGCAGTGTTGCGTCGAGCAGTGCGAAGAGCGCACGCTGGACATCTGCCGACATTCGCGGTACTTCCGCGATGAAGCAACTGAAGGCGACCAGCAAGTGAGGGGTCAGCCGTGCGACATCATCGCGGCCGGCCCAATCTCCGTGTGTAGGAGCAACACTTGAGGGGACTGCAGTGCTCTGCTCAAGGTGAGTGAGGTGCCCAGCATGACCGTCCGTGCCGTCTACATCCTCGTCGGAGACTGCAGAGGTGAGTGAGGATGCCTCCGGTGGTGCAATTGACGGGAACAACCAGCTGGTCTTCTCGATCAACTGACTGAAAAGGGCCTCTGCGGCTTCGGCGGCGGCGCACACACGCAACGGCCGAGCCATGTATCCGCATACGATGAAGGCAAACGACAGCTCTGACGAGTCCGTGCCGGCGGTGCTGAGGATCTGCCCGACGAGGGTCAGCGCGCCTTCGATGGCGATCTCGGGGGGCTGCGGTGTGCCGCCCGGGAGCGGCGCGCCACCAGCTCCCGAGGCAATGAGCTGCCCGGCGAGGGCCTGCAGGTAGCTGGGTGTGGCGGCGTAGGCTCCGCGGTGCACGTTTCGGTTTTTGTGCCGCCAGAGCGTGTGCAACAGGGAGAGGTAGCTGACAGAGTCGCCGAGGATACACACGGCGAGGGTGTCCGCAGCGCGTGCGGTGAGGAAACGAAGCGCGGCATTGCACAGCCGATAGTTGGTCGAGATCTCGACCAGCGACAGAGCGTTTTTGACAATCTGGTGGATGAACACGATAAACGCGTAGTCGGTAGCGTTGCCAGAGTCCAGGGGGAATCGCGTGAGAAAGGCTGAGAGCCCATCAAGAAGGCCCTCGCCGACGACTTGCTCCACCTTTTGCTGCTCGGCCAGATGATGTGCGGCCCGGTCGAACCCGCAGCGCACTGCGTTCCGCTCGTCACCCAGTGCGTCCGGGAATGTCATCATGAGTGTGCCCATGAGTCTCAGGGCCACCGCGCGAACACCTTGACCACCCGCAGATGATTTGTTCGCCACGTCCACACACTTCCGGAGTACATCATGTGCACCGAGTTGAGCTGCCGACAGAGTCGCCACAGGAGCCCGCTGCCACGGGTCAACCGTGCCCGCTGCTTCGTCTGTGCAGTCCGCGTCAACGGCATCGGAAGTCGCAGGGGCAGTGCCTTGAACAAGGTCGGCTATTACGCCAAGACACTCTGTTTGCGCATCCTTCAGCTTATTCAAGAGATCAAGCGCCGTGAGCAATCCCCACACTTGACACTTGAGACGCAGCAGCTGCCGCGCAGACGCTCCCGAGCGCAGTGGCGGCGTCAGCGCCACGCGCAATAGCTGCAGAGCTTCCGAGGTGGCCTTGGCGCTGGCGCTGCCGCTTGACGTGCACACTGCGTCCTGCAGCGATGCGAGACAACCAAGCAGTGTCGTCGCACCAGCGGTCGCCTCGGCTGCCACCTCATCAGTGGCCGGACCGCAGAACAGCGTCCACACCACACGCGTAAATCGCGCCAAGTCTGCCGGTGTGAGGGCCTGCTGCGCATCGGAAAGACGCTTACCGGCAGCGTCGACCGAAACGTGAACATCGTCAAACTCCTTCGACGCCGCCTTGCGGGCCGCTGCTTGAATATCGCCGCGCAGCGCGTCGACCAGCTGCGCCACCGCGGACATAGAGCCGTGAAGGCACAACGATGAAACAAAGAGAGCGGAGCAGGACCAACAGCAACACACCACTGTGTGCACGTGTGTCGCGAGCGTGCTGCGCCGAAAAATGAGGAGGCAAGTCACAAACACACACACACACAAATGTCAGCAGCCCGTGGATGTGCAGTACAAACCTATTGAATGGCTTTAAGCTGGCCTATACCATCGCACAGAGAACAAGAGGGGAAGGAGGGTGTGAAGAGGGATAGATTTGTTTGAAATGGTGCGGTGGGTGACTCGGGTGAGGGCCGGTGCCAACGGTCGTGCCGC
Source organism: Wallacemonas sp. TrypX (assembly GCA_030849625.1). NCBI lineage: Eukaryota > Euglenozoa > Kinetoplastea > Trypanosomatida > Trypanosomatidae > Wallacemonas > Wallacemonas sp. TrypX. The sequence continues at coordinate 17,609 of JASANP010001008.1, forward strand.
GGAGATGCCTGAGACAGGCCCGGTGACCGTCGCCACACAACGAGCTGCCTTCACGAGCAGCGAGGTCTGACATTTATCTTCCTTCATCCGTGCGATGGAGGTGTGACGATAGCGGCGGCTCGGATGGGATGGAGAAGGAGAACGCCAGCGTTGTTGCCACCAAGCAGACAGCTGTTCACCTACTCGCTCTCATCGCCCGCTCCAGACAGGAGAGAATGACTTTCCCGTACACTGCCCCGATGAGCCTATTTTTAACACTTTGATTCACTTCCTGCGTGTCTGGCAGGACAGACGACCTACTTCATAAATGGAAAAACAAAACAAGAAAAAAACGTTAAGAAATAAAGGAGACGTGGGGTGAGGCGTTGACGACCACCTGTCTCACTCCCCTCCCTTTTTTTTTTTTGCTGTGTGCGTGTCACCTACACCCTCGACATTTTCATTTGCGAGTCGTTCCTTCTTTTTCTTTTTTTAACTCATTTCGTTGCCGCCACCAAACACGGTGGACGCGGTTGTTGCCGTACACTACTAAACACGCACGCCCAGCTTGACACTCGCAGTGCAGCTACCCGCGACTGCTTCTCCGAGGTAGGGAGAGAGAGAGGGAGCGAGAGGCTGCCGATAAGCGCAGCGTGCGACAACGACCGCGTGGTGACACACAGCACATGCGCGCGCATGTGCACTCCGGAGGCGAACGTGCGAAAGCAAACAAAGAAAACCTGCTCGAGCGACGAACACCGAGCCTACCATTTTTCCATAATTATGTTACTCAGCGACTGACCGGTCAGTCGTCACTCGGACCCGTGCCCCCCCCCTCCCCCACCACGAGCAGTGGGAGCCACGCCTCTTCCGTTGCTGTGAGTGTGTGACGTGAAAAGTCACAGGGACTGCTCAGTCCTCTTCTCTCATCGGGCTGTAAAGCCACCGGTACAGAGAACTAACCTCACAGTGGGAGAGAGCGAAAGACAGAGGCGGTGGGTTGGCGATAACCGAGGAATAAACGAAAAAAAAACTTGTGACATCAAATAGTAAGGAAGCCAACGAACAAAGCCTTTCGAGCATCCACTGCGTGGACTGGTTGTCTCTTCTATGGCTTCGTCGCACTCCTGGTCCCTCTCGTCACCGTTGCCGTGCGTGTCACTGTCTCGCGGTCGTTCCTCTTTGATTTACGGCTTCCATCGTCGCCCTTACCCTGCCCCGCGCACTTCTCATTCCTTTCCACGCCGATGAACTAATTCACGACATGGTACATGACAGGGAGGGCGTGGGGACATTGATGAAGAGAGAAACGAACCAGCTCACGACGGTCGACAACTTGAAGAGTGGGACTGGGAGCAAGGCGCGGGGGGTGAGAGGGCGCGTCACGTTTTCATTCTGCACGTGAACAAGCCCCATCCCACCTTTTTATTCTTCTCCCCTTTTACGCGTGGGACTTGGCGAGCTCGACGGCAAGCTTGGCGGCGGACTCAAAGTCCTCCGCGGCGTGCACCTTCATGCCACTCTCGCGCAGGATTTCCTTACCGCGCGCTTCGTTGGTGCCGCTGAGGCGCACAACGATCGGAATTTCGGTCTTCAGGGTGCGGGAGGCGTTGACGACACCCTGGGCGATCACGTCGCAGTGCATGATACCGCCGAAGATGTTGACCAGGATGCTCTTGACGTTCGGGTCACCCGTGATGATGGTGAAGGCCGCGACGATCTGCTCCTCGGCCGCGCTACCGCCGACATCAAGGAAGTTAGCGGGGCTACCACCGTGCAGGGAGATGAGATCCATCGTCGCCATGGCAAGACCAGCGCCGTTCACAAGGCAGCCAACGTTACCCTCGAGGGCAATGTAGTTGAGGTCGTGCTGCTTGGCAAGAACCTCCTTGGAGTCGATCTGGGACTTGTCCTCCAGGTTGAAGATGGCCTTCTGGCGGAACGCCGCGTTGTCGTCGAAGCTGAGCTTGGCGTCAATCTCCATGACATCGCCGCTCTCGAGCTCCACGAAGGGGTTGATCTCCACCATGGTGCAGTCCTTCGTCTTACCCACGTTGTACAGCACGGCAATTTGCTCCGCAGCCTTCTCCGCGGTCTCGCCCGCGAAGCCGAGCTCCTTGGCGTAGGCAATGCAGGCGTCCTTGTCCACACCCTCGGCCACGTTCACCCTCATTTGCTTGATCTTCTCAGGGTTGCTCTTGGCGAGCTCCTCAATGCCCATACCGCCCTCAGCGCTGCCGATAAACATGGGGGACGCGCTCTTGCGGTCGAGGATCAGGGAGAGGTAGAGCTCACGCTTGATGCCGGACACAGCCTCCGTCACGTACAGGGTGTTCACGACCTGGCCCTTGGCACCTGTCTGCTTCGTGATAAGCGTGTTGCCGAGCATGGCCTTCGCGGAGGCAACGGCATCGGCGGTGTTGTCGCACACGTGCACGCCGCCCTTGTAGCCGTCCTTGAACGTACCCTTACCGCGACCGCCGGCGAGAATCTGGGACTTCACGACCTTCTTCTCGGTCTTGATCTTGGCGCAGGCGGCCTCGACCTCCTCGACAGTGGTGCAAGGAATGCCGAACTCAACGATGCCGCCATTGTCCTTCAGGATGCGCTTGGACTGGAACTCGTGGATGTTGAAGAAACGGCGCTGAACACCAGCGGCCTTGGGGGTGCAGAGACGACCGAAGCGAAACATGCTTTCTTAGAGAGTTTGCTTGTTAAACAAAACTCTTTAACGGGTGTTAAGGAAAGGGGTTAGTTTTTTTTTTTCGCGCAAGAAAAATGGCTGCGGTGGTTGAAAAGAAAAGGAAAAATAAAGTGCGTGTGCAAACAGATGTGTGCGTGCATGTTTGAGAGTGAGCGGAAGCGAAGGGACACGTGAGGATGCGTGGAGGAGGGGGGGGGAGGGATGTGGAGTTTCGCACGTGTGCGCGTTGGGGTTCGGGTGGGCTGACGGGAGAATCCCAGGGGCGAAACAGCCGTCCTAGACACATCTACCGGCCGTAGCGCTGGTGAATCGTGCGGAAACAGAAGGAAGGCGCCACCTCACCAAGGCACGCGTGCCATGGTCTGTGCGACTGTCTACTCTATCGAATAACAACCACTATTTGTGTGGCATAAGAGGAGCAACAAAGTAACGCTAAAGAAACCTAAATTGGCACACGCGAACAACAACGACAACAAATCAGCCATCAGCAGGGCTGCCATTCGGCGGTTCGTCGTCAATAGTTAGTGCTTTAACCTCGTCCTTGCATCAGACTATTTTTTTTTTCTGTGTGTGCACACTGCATAAGGCCGGAGAACACACGTGCCGCGCACACGTGCCTCGCGAACTGCTGCTTACTCCATTTGGGCACCCCTGATGAACCGGCGTGTCGCGTAGAACTTGCGCCAGTAAAACCACGTGTTGAATATCTCCAGGAAGAGCAGCATTGTGCAGAGCTGTGACGTGCTGCGATACTGCGTGTACAGCATGACAAACAGGAAGAGCCGTGGCAGTTGCATAATCGCGCAGTGCAGAACCAGCCACTGATTGAGACCCTCCATCAAGAGGAAGAGCCTCGGCAGCGCAAAGACCACCAGCACCGACGTGAAGATGAGGGCGCCAGTGGGTGCATCGTGCTGAGGACCGAACCACACAGTGCCCTTCGACAGGCGTCCCTCACCCTTGTGGAAGAGGTACTCTACTTGGGCGGCATCAACGAGCGTGAGAACCACACCATACCACTGCAGAAACAGCATGTCACGGCAGATGCGGCAACGAGTTACGGTGAAGAAGTGGCCAGAGACAACCGAGGAATAACTGAGAATGAATGATGGGACACGGCCACGGATACGTACTAACCTGTCTGCGGTTAACTGACACCACGAAACGTAGAGCGTCGCATGTGTGAGAGGAGAGACGGAGAGAGAGAGAGAGAAGTGTTGAGGACCGTTGTGAGGATAAAAAAGAAACAAACAAACTGACAGTGCTCGTGGGGAGGGACACGCAGCCATCGCAAGACGCGACAAACCGTGTGCGAGCGGCGGCGGTGCCGCCGGCTCCCCAGACTACCCATGCCCACAGCGAAACTCTCGCACACGTAGCCTCAAAACCCACGGGCACAGCCGTTGCCGTGTTGAATGCCTTCTTTGCTGGACGCCCTCGCACGTGTGCGGCGTATTGATGGCGACCACGCGGCTGCGCTACACATTCAGCCAGCGATAGCGCCAGCACTCCAAGGCGGAAAAATAAATAGAAAACACGATACACCTCGCAGGACGAACGCAACAAACCCAGTCAACATTCAGTGGCAGCGCACAAACTCTTCAACTGACAGTCGTCTCACCAACGTTCAGTGACGAGCCAAAAAAAAAAAGAAGGAGAAGTGGGCGAACCGCCTGTGGAGGTACGCATGGCCTTTCCTCATCCTCAACTGCACACCACGTGCTATCGGTGTTGCGCTGCTTGCGCTTGGGCCTTGCGGTAGTCAGCACGCTTCTTTCGAATGATGGCCAACTGCTTTTCGCGCCACTCCTGTTCATTGCGCTCCTGCTTCTCTGCTGCCATTGTGAGCTGGTAGCCGCGAAAGATGAAGACACCGGCGTTGAAGGTGGTGATGGACATGAGGATGTAGCACTCCGCCTCGGCGGGGACCTCCTTGACGCGCATGAGGTAGAAGAAAAAGGGCACTTCCAGCGAGTGCAGCAGAGCGGCGTGGTACGTGAGGACGCGCAGCCTCGGCTTGGCGGCCACCATCAGCCGTACCACCACCAACGCCACTAGCATCATCGCGTATGTGTAGGACAGAGAGAGATTACGTTGGTAGTACACCTTGTCGTCAAACCACGGTGTAGCCGTCGGAAGTGGAAAACCCTTAGCCAGAAGAAGGTAGATGGTCGGCAACTCAAACACAGCGAGGATGACACACAGCACCTGAAAAAAGGTCACTCCCTGACGGACGCCCGTGTAGCGGTCCCCGACGCTCATCTTGATTACGCGCGGTCGAGTAACGCAGTGCGTGCGTGTGGACAGTGGCAGAGAGATGTGACGCGACTTGCCAACGCCGTGACAACCGGTGCGCACGCACAATCGAATGCGACAGGTGCGCAGAAAGAGAAAGAAAGAGGGGGAAGGAGGGCATCTGTAGGGGAAGGGGGCTGGCCCACCATTGTGTCAAAGAGCGAAGCACATCAAGGTCCAAGAGGCTGATACATCAGCTGTCACTCACCGCGTCGATGTACAGTTTTTCCCTTCGGGCTCGGGTGGAGGAAGCCAACACGCGGCGACGGGGGCGCTGTCAAACAGAAGCCCGCATGCTCCTTTGTAAGTCAAGACACGTGCCGCACGACACGGGAAAAAAAAAGGAGTGAGTGCGATGGAAGAGAGGGAATGGAGGAGAACGCAAAGCCACCACTGTGCTTAATCACTTCTGCGGCAAGAAAAGAACTGGGCAACGAAAAAGAAAAAAAGAACTTTTGTTTGAGAAGCGCGAGGCTCTTCTTGATTTGCGCGCGATACACACTTATACGCGAAAGAAACTAAACAGTAACACTGAAGGATGGAGGGAACAACATGTAGAGACAACACATGCTCGTCGAGTCACTCCAATTTTGTTTTCCGATGGAATGGAACGGTTTTGGTTTAAGATATGCTTTTTTGAGAATACCCCTCAGGCGTGTGAATCGTTGGTTTGCACGCTTCACATCGGTGACGGCGCATCGCTTCTACAGACCCCCCGTCGACGTTGTACAGATGCTTCTATGCCACTGTCAGATATATAAAAAAAAAACACCTACTTCTCCGGCATTAACGCACTGAAAAGGTTGTACGTGCTATTGGTGTAATTTTCTACGGCGCTCGGCGGTGTGGTTGAGTTCCAGATGGATCCCATGGTAAATACCTGTACGTCGACCTTCACCAGCTCAGTGGGGATGTTCTTCGCGTACACCCATATGCCCTGCTGCGTGTCGTCCCGCAGATACACACGTCCAGTTAGGCACTCCTTGCCATCATCCTTGAATACTTCGATGACACTGTCGTCGACGTAAACGTGCAGTCGCATGGTGTTGGGGGCACCGTCACGACGAAGGGGTGCGCGACCCTCAAGGTCGGCGACTGAGCCTAAGGTTCCAGAGTGAGCACGCGAGAGCCGAAGGAGCGGCACATTGGGCCGACCTGTCGTGGCGCTGCAGTCACGCTGTGGCTCGCTTGACTGCCATTGAAGCACACACACATTTTCGTAAACCTTCGTCACACGATCCCACGCCGTGCACAAGGGGAGAGCGTCGCATGCCGCTTGACATTGTTCCACATCGTTGGCGGCGTCGGGCAACGTGAAGCGCTGCAGTGGGTAAGGCGACTGGGTGTAGCAGCGCGCACCTGTCGCGTTGGTGGCGGGCATGCGTAGGGAGACAGAGACGTACTGAGTGGCATTGGCGCTGGCACGGAGTTGCAGGCCAATCTCGGGGGCTGTTGCCGCCGTGTAGTAGCGGCTCCCGTCGACGTACTCACTGGGGAAGGAGAAGTCAGCAATGATTTCGTGGTACCGCGTCGCCCCGGCGGAGGGGCCGACCACTTCTACACGTGCCATGTTGCGCGTGAGGGACACGGTGCCATCAAAAACCACCGATTTCCGCAACGCTTTCCACTCTGCGACAGGTGGAAAGCGCAGTGTCGCATCCGTGGCGTTGTATGCCACATCTCGAATCGTCTGCACACCGCCCCAGCCAGTGGTGGCCGCCAGAGAGCTGCCGTTGGCGAAATCTTCAGCAGCCCACCCCCACAGTCGTCGCTTGCGCAGAATCGGGTCCCAGAAGGTCTTCGTACCGTACAGTGTCCCGAGGTCGACCCAGCCCGGACCTGGTGCGACGTCCGCGGTGAACACTGCCGGCTCCGACCCTGCTGCCGCGTAGGACCCGCGCATCACGTAGTCGCGACGGGCTGTGACGGAGGACAGCTTCAGGAAGTATGGCAAATCGGCGCTGGATGTGCTCTTCGTGTCATCGCCTGCAAAGAAGTCGGGGTATTCGAACATGGTATCAACACTGCGAGGATCGGTGTACAGGCTGTGTGAGTAGTCATACGAACCATCCAGGGAGAGATCTGTGGTGGCGAAGACAACCACGTGCGGGCGGCGCTCCTCGGTACTAGCGTTCCGCAGTGAGGCGGAGAACGCGATCAACCGCGTGTCCGCGTCACCCGGGCTGTTCCACCACGCGGTGGGGTCACGGAATTCGTCGACACTCGCCAAATCAGGGACATCCTCACCAACGAGAATGGGGTTCAGCGGCGACTTGCGCAGCCGGCTGAGCGCACGTGATCGACGGAAAGCTTGCGTGGGCGGCCCTGCGAGGCACTGCTTTTGCGCGCCGCTCCGTCCCACACATGTGTACATCACAGTGGGCTCACCAAAGGCATTCAGAGCTAGCGTTCCTGCACGGACGCCACCCTTGTCGTACCACGCGCTTGCGGGTAGAGGGCTCTCCCCAGCCCCCCGTTTCCACATGACGTAATCGGCTGATGTCGCGTGACACCAGCTTGTCGTTGCGTTGTCCCCGTGCTCTGCCGCGCAGGGCATGAACACGTGCACGGCGCGTGACACTGCGTCACGAAACGGCGCACTGGCGGGTCGCACATACTGTTGCGGTTCGAAGACATGATACACCGGCGCAAAGAGGGGGATGGCATGCACACCGCTGACACACGCCGCCACCAACCACACCAGCAGCACACTGAGACACACATGAAGTGAAGCACGGTACACGCACCCAACGTTCTCGCGCCCTGGCATCGCGGCACAACCCCGATAACAGCAGCACTGGAGTAAATGGGGAAAAATCTAAGCGAACAACAACAACAGCCCCAACACGGGGCGAGATGAGCGTGTACGCGCGGTGACCAAGATGCAGCAGACGGGTCTTTGTCCGCCGAAGTATATATCCTTCTGTCACTGCTCGCGCAATGGCAGCACCGGAAGAGGTGGGGACCAGAAGCCTAGTGAAATACGCGACACAACACGCTAAGAATGATGGTGGTAAGAATGGGAAGGAAAGAGAAAGTGTATCTACGCTGACAAGGACACGAGGAGCGCTCGCATGTTCGATTCACAACGGGCTGACTACACGGCAACGGGCACACACACACACACTGCGCAGGCCGCATCGGGGGGGGGGAGGAGGGCGTCAAATGATGTTTCATGCACCTCGGTCATGCCACGAGCTTCGCTGTTGGTGCTCGGAGAAAACGAATGCTGCGTTGGCAGTAGCAGCCGCAGTGACTCGTTGACTTTCTTTCCATTTTCGTTTCGTGTTATGCACCGCCTGCCACAGCATCNGGCGCTGTCCTCTTCTTCGTCGTCATCATCGTCATCATCATCATCATCGTCATCATCATCATCATCGTCCGAGGAGTCGAAACCGGAGACTGAGGATGCGTTGCTACCGTTGACATCGTCGGTTGCAGCGGGTCGAGCATACCTGGCGCGAAGCTCTTCGATGGGGATTTCCTTTTCTTTCTCCAAGTCACCAAGGACGTCCTCGAGCTTCTCCTCGTACTTTTTCTCCGCGTGGCGAAGCGTTTCTTCCTCGTCCTTGAACTTTTTTGTCGGGATGAACGCACTGTCCTCATCCACCGTCAGCCCCGACTGACTGGCGAGCTTAAGGTAATCGCGCCGGAACTGCCGCGCCTGATCGTACCAGGCGGTGCCCTTCTCGTTGAAATCCAGTGCGTTGGAGATCATGAGAGCCACATCATCCTGCACATCTGCGTCCGTCTGGTACTTACCCTCCTCGATATTCTTCTTGATGGTGGAGAGATCCATGGGTGCGGCGATGACTTCGTAGTACCCAGGCACTTCGGTCGCGCTGACAGGGTGGTGGAACATGGCCAGCACATCGGCCTCCCACAACCGCCGAACGTAGGCAAGGCAGCGCTCCGCCTGGAACCCGTCGCTGCGTGGCCGCTTCGCTGCTTCCATCACTTGAAGCAATCTATGCGCACCGATAAAATAAAGGAAGTGACTGACTGAGATGGGCCGCTGGACGAGGTGCGTCTTGCACGCTCAAGATGCGACGGAATCACAAGATAGATAGATAAAGAGAAGGTGGTCGCGTGGCAGGGGTGCTGAAACACGGGAAACTCAGGAAAGTGGAAGATAAAACAAAAGAAACTTCTAGACACAAGTGCCGAACTGAAGCATCTACTCTGGTCAGTCAGAGGCGGGGATGCAATTCACAAGAGCACTCGTTTTCGCATTGTGGACTGCAAAAGAGTGTTTTTGTCATTTTACTTTGTGTTGCGCAGTGAATGAGCGCATCTGTGACGAAAAACAACACGCGACACACCGAGGACGCGACGAGAAAGAAAGAGAGGCCCTTACTGTCCACGGGACCAGCAACTCCAGCACCAGCTCATCTCTCCCTCCCTCCAGCACATTATCTTACCTCCACTTTTCGCCGTCCACTTTCTCTCCTTCTTGGCGTGTGAGGGACCAGTACTTCCCTTTCATGGTCAGGTCACGGTATCGCAGAAGTTTGCCGCTGGCAGCGGATTGGCTGTAGCCATCCACCACCTTGCCATAACCACTCTCGCCGAGCACACCCAGCTGCTGATCGACGAGGGAACGCTCAGAGCCCCCATCAGCGACTCCGTCATCCCACTCAGAGGAATGTGGTCCTTCCGATGCAAAGAGACCGTTGTTTTTCTGACGGAACACTTCCTCCAAATCCCATTGCTGCTGTGCGAGGCGTCGTTGCTGAAGCTGTCGCTCGTGCTCTTTGCGCTTGAGGACTTCACTGCACAAAAAATGCACAGCGGGTGACAAGCCAGCTTGCGGGTGCTGCGGTCCTAGCGCGATCCCAAGCGCGGCGGAAACAGCAAACACGGGGTATCGCACGCGCTGCTTGAGTGCTTCCAGCTTAACAGTCATTGGCGTACCAGCAGTGTCTCGCTCTAGATCCATTTTGTTGGCGAACACCATCACCGCGCGGCGGCTGAGCCCAGGAAGGTAATAGTCGAGCTCTTGCTCCAGGCGTTCCACGACGTCCCACGGCTGCATCTCCGCATCACTGCGACCAGCGCTGCCGCCACCGCTGGGGGAAGAGGGGTCGTACGTCGTGCACATGTCCACCACAAACGCTATCGTCTTGGTGCGCTCAATGTGGCGCAGAAACTGGTGGCCGAGACCGCGGTTTTCGTAGGCACCTTCGATCAACCCAGGAGTGTCGGCTACACGACACGTGTTACCGTACAGGTCATGCAACACACCAACATACGGACGAAGTGTGGTGAACGCATACGGCGCCACCTCCGGTTTGCTCGCGCTAATCGCGGAGAGCAGCGATGACTTTCCCGCGTTGGGGTAGCCGACGAGACCGCAGTCGGCGATCGTCTTGAGTTCGATCTGGGCGAGCAACGTGTTACCGGGCAGCCCTCGTGTGGACTCCACCGGCGAGTGGTGCCACTTGTTGGCGAATGCGGCGTTGCCTTTGCCGCCCTGGCCACCTTCGAGCAAGAGCACCTCCACGCCTTCCTCGTCGAGATCATACAGGACCTCGTTCGTGTCAACGTCTACCACTTCTGTACCCATCGGCAGATCGAGCCACAAGTCACGACCGCGCTTGCCGTGAGCCTCACGCGAGTAGCCACAGCTTCCGTGCCCAGCCTGAACCTGAGCACCCATGTCCTTGATGTGCGCGAGATCGGTGTGACTCCGCGTACAACGCAGCATCACGTTTCCACCGTTGCCACCGTTACCGCCACCTGGGCCGGCAAACTCGTTGCCATGTTCGTGGGCCATGATGCTCGCACCGTCCCCACCCGCACCGCTCGAGACGAGCACCTTGACACTATCCACAAAGCGCTGACGGCCCTTGCGCTGCAAGAACAACACGCTCTGCGCGAGCATCGTCGTCGGGCGAGAGACGCTGAATGGGCAAAACACCTCACCAAACACAACAGAAGAACAAACTGGAGGCAAGATGAATGCGCGGAAAAGAGAGGCAGACACGTGCGTGGCACGGAGGCGGGCGAGAAAACAGTTGAGTGAGGCGGAAACACAAAAGAGCGAGTATATAAGCAGGTGGAGGTGAGAAGCAGAAGGGCCTGACGACGTAGCGCCTCCCAGCCGAAACGGGTACACCGACGTCACTGGAGTGCCGTGATGAATCGTTCCTGCGCAACGACATCATGCACGCACGCACACACATGCGTCGCGCATCCCGGCCTGCTAGCAGTTTGCTTCAAACCTGCCAGCACACGACAAGGCCACAATGTCACACACGCACTTGGGACACTCTGGCTAGGTTCGCGTGCACGACACTGTGCCCGTTTAGCTTGTTCTTATTTTCGTTCTTTGCTTATTCACGCCGCAGAGTTCTCACCAGCGGTGACTTGGAAGTCCGCTCGTGGACAGGCTTAAAGCCCACTGTTTTTGTTAATCGCATTAAGAGGCTGGGGGAGCCAGCACAACACAAAATTGACCACTTTCCCACACACCGCAACGCAACTGCGTGGCCTTACAGGTACAAGGAGGAGGCAAACACAATGTCACGCTTGATGAGCTGAATACCCTTGAGGAACTTGTCATGCATCTCCATACTGCCGATGGCGGGAGATCGCGCGGCCGCCCCCATCTGCCGCAGCATTTCCTCGAGACGCCGCATCATACGGATGATGTCGCCCTCGTATGCGGTTGTGTTGCCGACCAAGTCCACGAACTTAGCGCCTTTGGTCCAGTTGAACGTCACCTCCATCAACGACGGCAGGACCTTCTCCACGGATGCATTCTCCTGCTGCAGGCCACTCTCGACACTGACCGCGGCGATGCGCGAGACGATCTCCTTCAGGTCCTTCAGGGGCTGCTCAAACTCCTGAGGGAGGGAGAAGCCGTCCGGCGTACGGTGGACATTCACCAAACACGACAGCAGGGCTACGATCATCTCGGTCTCCATGGAGTTTAGCACACCCTTGAACAGTAGTTCTGTGAGAAGAATTTCGTTCTCGTCGGTTGTGGTGATCTCACACGCCACGCGCGCTTTACGCAGAATTATGTTATCCTTGTCAATGTAGTCGAGGCGACGTAAGACACGCATCATCTGCTTCAGTTCTTCAGAGAACACCGCCTTGTTCATGCCCTCCAGCTGGGCTTTCACCACTGCCTGCTCTTCTTCCAGCTCCGCTTTGCGTTGGAACTGCTTGTATTCCTCCTGCAACTCCTCAGTGGGGGTTTTCACGAGGGCATTCTCCGCCAACTGCTTTTCGAGATTGTCGATTTGATGTTGGAGCTTCTGAACTTGTGGGTCATCCGTGTTCATCTCTGCGGCTGCCAGCACCGGAACGTCATCACCGTACTGACGATTCAGCTTTGACAGAATCTGGACTACGCGCGCCCGGCCATCTACAGAGTCGGGGTTCGCTGGGAGGTCTGTGCGGAAGCGGGCCACGCACGCGACATCGGCAAAATCGAAGGTCAGCGTGTAGAGGTCCGCCGTATCGGAGGTGTAGTCAGTGACGTGACACGGTTCCAAACCCCCCACATCACCCGGAACCGACTTCTTGCAAATGGCAAAGACGTTGACTGAAAAGGCGCTCGGGTCAGACTGATCTGCGTTCGTCACCTTGGCGGCGAAGAAGCGGCACACACCCCAGCCAAAAGACTTCCCGTCCGACGCACGTACAACCTTGACGAAGCGACCTGGCTGCATCCAGTTCTTGAGAATTTTCGGCTGGCGAAGAATGCGGTTGACGTCTGCCTGCTTCTTCTCGATCAAACTCTTGCAGAGAGCGTACTGCCGGAACACACTCTCCTTCTCTACAGGAATGGCGTCGATGGCGGCCTGTAGGCCTCGCTGCTTTTCCTCAAGTGCCGGACGATCACGCAGACGCTGGAATTGTGCAAAGCTGCGCTTCATCATGTACTCTGGGTCGACGTCTTCAACGCGAAGCAGGTTCAACACCATGTTGTACGTCAGGTGGAAGCTGCTCATGAGAGGATCAGACCCACCGCACATGAGCGTTTTCAGCGTGTCTGGCTCAACTGCTTCATCGACCATGGCAATCACCACGCCAACGCGATCAAGGCCACGACGACCAGCACGCCCGGACATTTGGATGTACTCACCGCCTGAGAGGTATCGGTTCTTCTCGCCATCGAACTTCTTCACTGAAGTGAATATGACGGTACGCGCGGGCATGTTGAGACCCATTGAGAATGTCTCTGTGGAGAAGAGAACCTTGACAAGTCCGGCTTGAAAGAGAAGCTCCACCACCTCCTTGAGGATGGGCAGCAGGCCAGAGTGGTGAATACCAACGCCGCGCTTCAGAAGTGGCAACAGGTGCTCGATCGCTGGCAGCTTGCGGTCATCTTCGTTCAGAAGCTCCATGGCACTGTTGAACGTCTCTGTCACTAATGCATCTTCCTCGGCGGTGTTGAAGTTCAGGCGCGAGAGAGCGAGGGCGTTGCGCTCACACTCGGCTTTGGCAAATGAGAAGACGATGACTGGGTACATGTTGCGGTCCATCACCAACTTGATGATTTCCATGATGGACTGCGACGATGAACTGCGGCCGCGGGCCTTTGGCGCGCCGCGCTGACCTTGAATCTGCCCGCCGCCGCTCGCACCCGAGCCTTGTTGTTGCTGAGGGTCCGCGCCCATAGAGGCCATGGCGTTTCCGAAGTTGTCTTCGCGGAACTTGCTCTTCTCGTCGACAATGAGAAAAATCCCATCCGCGCCTGCGGGGTATAGGTAGTGCTGCAACGGCACTGGCCGATAGTCGGTGTGGATCACGTGCACCTTTGTCGTCGGGTGGATGCTCTCCACCCACGCTGCGAACTCATTTGCGTTGGGGATGGTGGCCGACAGAAACACGTACTGACAACCCTCAGGCAGCAGAATGATCGTCTCCTCCCACACCACACCACGCGATTTATCACGCATGTAGTGCACCTCATCAAAGACGACACAACCAACCTCTCGCAACATTTCCGTCCCGCGGTACAGCATACTGCGCAGAATTTCAGTCGTCATTACGAGACAGTCGGAGTCCGCCTTGATGGTGGTGTCACCCGTCATGAGGCCCACCGAGTCGAACTTTTCAGAGAACTCACGGAACTTCTGGTTGCTCAGCGCCTTGATAGGGGAGGTGTAAATAACACGCTTTTTCTCACGAAGAGCCTTTGCAATAGCGTAGAGAGCCACAGTCGTTTTTCCTGCCGACGTGTGGGCCGAGACAAGCACACTATCGCCGTCCTCCAGTGCGTCGATACTCTTCTTCTGAAACGTGTCCAGCTCATACGGAAACGTCAAAGCCGGGTCGCTCTCACGCCGCGCTTTTTTCACTGGCGGCTCAGCGCCCTCATTAATGCGGCTCGTCATGTCGAACCAGCACTAGAACGCCGATGCGGATCGGGGGGGGGGGAGAAGAAGAAGCCACGAAGCTGAGCGAGACGCAATCAGACCTACAAAAGGTCTGAATCACAAAGACTGCTTGTGGGTGGCGACATTCACACGAACACAAGTGAACAAACGACCGACGCCCGATACCAAAAGAGAAGAGAGCAGACGTGTGCAGCCGGTTCAAACAGAGAACAGAGACAATGGGGAAGGAAGCAAGCAAGTTGACCGGGGACAGGAATGAGGGAAGATACCGGAGTCTGCGCGCACCCGATGCACATTCACATGGGCAGCGCTACGCGCTTTGTGGGGAAAGAGCAATTCTTCACCAGGCAACCAACGCTCAGGTGCACACCACACACACACACACACACACGGTGAGTACGGGAATACAGAGCTGTAAAGAGAAGAACAAAGTCACCAGTCGAGGCGTTCAGTGAGCTTGCCAAAATGGCTTCGTTTCAAAAACTTGACTTTCCCTTGGCTGAAAACTAGTGCGATTAGTGTCACAGGCAGGACTCAATGGCGGTGTGCAATTCTGTTTGCGACGCTGCCGCATCGAAGCGCTGGCGTGGTATTCCCTGCCGGTCGCACAGGTATTTCGAGAAATTCCAGCGCGGAGGACCAAGCCGCGCTTGGAGCATAGCGAATAAGGGATCTGCGTCTTTGCCTTTGACGCGTGTTTTGTCGAAGACGGGAAACTGTATACCGAGATCCGACACCATTGCCTGTATTTGCACGTCGTTCAGCGGCTCTTGATTAGCGAACTGCGCAGAGGGGAATGCAAGAACAGTGAACTTTCTCGATGCATAGCGCTGTTGAAGCTCGTTGAGGAGCGCGACATTTGCCTGCGTGAACGCGCATTGCGACGCTGTGTTCACGACCAGCGTCACATAGCCGGTGTACTTGGTGAGAGCGACGGGCCTGCCTTTGGACGATGCTGTGTACGCGAATAGGGAAGAAGTCATGATGATACGTCGCTCTGCTTTCCCTTACGACACAATGCGCATGTGCCGCAGATTGCACAACTAATAGCATTTCGAGAGATGAAAAATAAAGCGATGAGCAGTGGCACACCAACAAAAGTTCCGCGAGCGGTGTCAGAAGGAGAAAGCTTAATAGGAAATGCGCGCATGTGACAGATGATGCAAGCAGCTGCCCAGATCAACTTGCACGCACACACACGCACAAGACACAGCACACCATCGTGCCGCACTCAGCTGGCGTTTTGAATACTCGCCACCCTGCCTGGTGACGGTCACAGATGATAATTCAGCCGCCGCTGCTACGTTGCTGAGAGGGCAAAGAGAATCGTCCCTTACAACCCCCGAAAAGTTGCACCGTTGTGTGCACCAATAACAAAGTCACTTTAGCAAAATCTTTACTCGTTGTCACGTTACTCGATCACATTAGCCACTGGAATACGCACTTCGCCGAACAACCACAGCGGCTGCGCCTGGCGCAAAGCAACAACAACAGAAAAAGAGACACAGACATGCGGAAACTAACTTTGGATGCTCAGTATCTCTTGTGCGTGGGTCTCCAAGGCCTTCCGGAACACCCCAGAGAAGATGTCTGCGGCGGCCCGTTGTGCTGCACTTACGAGCTGTTGCAG
This sequence comes from Wallacemonas sp. TrypX, assembly GCA_030849625.1. NCBI lineage: Eukaryota > Euglenozoa > Kinetoplastea > Trypanosomatida > Trypanosomatidae > Wallacemonas > Wallacemonas sp. TrypX. Next base: position 33,573 of record JASANP010001008.1, read on the forward strand.
TGACTCAGGCGAAAGCCTCGACGCCGTCTCCATCCAGATGATGTTCTCTGCATCGTGCCCAGTCACCGCCACGGACACTAGCGGGCAATCTGAACGAAGCTCGTCTGTTGTTAAGTCTAACAAAAGGTGACCGTCGAGCATCCCTACGTTGGCACAGCACACTGCGTCACGCATCGCCACGTTCGCATCGACAAGTGCCAAGCAGGCAGCATTGATGCAGGCAGTCTTTTCATCCCCGTCCAGCTTGAGCACCTCCACGCAGATGTGGATCTGTGAGTTTGGATACTGACCCAAGAAAACTACAGACCGCGCAACTTGCACGACGGCGGCGCTGATGTCTTCGCACCGTTTATTCCTGCGCTGAGGGTTACGTCGGTTTTCACCTGCAAACGCGGCAACAGCCACATCACAGGTAATGATGGCCTCGTCGTGCCGAGCTTCTTGTCTGTTTAGTGACTCACGCGGACCAACGACAGACGCGCACACCTTCGCTTGTCCCTGAGTTAAAGTGCAGCTACCGTCGCAGCCTGACAGGGCACCGAATTCAATACCCAATTTGCGGCATTCCAGGGGACGTCGCCCGTCCAGCCGCAGCCCTGCTGGATTTACGTACTCCTTGTGTCGAGACATCCTAAACGCAGCCTGTACGGGAACAGCCACAAAACAAATGAGTGCAAGAAGAAAAGAAGAGCACACCCAAGCCAAAGGACACAACTGCTTCACGTCCGTGCATGTGTGAGAGAGCGAGAGAGAGAGAGAGGACACAGGAGAGAACACGACTGTGGCCAGCGCTGCTTATTCTGTCGGTGAAGACGTGAAGAGATTAACAACACACGTCTCACCGCTGGCATGTTCGGTGTGTGAGAGGCCTTTGTGTGTTTTCTAACGCATCACACCGTCAGCAACGACGTGTAGAACTGCGATGAGCAATGACCAGTTTAGTGGGGTCGTCGTTTGTGGTTCCAGGGATCAGCAGAGTCAGCAGAGCATGTGTGCACATGTAAAGAAAAAGGGGAAGAGAAAAAAAGAGACGAAGACGGAGAACGAGGGAGCCCACACGGCACGGCGAACCCACTCGACATCTGCGTGCCGCGGGCCGCTGTGCACCTATTTGTCCGTGGCACCTTTGATGCCAAGCTCGCGGTACACGGAAGCCAGCGAGCTCTGTCGCCGCTGGGCAATTAGTGCAATCAGTTGCTCTGCACGATCTTTCTGATCATTGTATTCGTGTAGATTTTCTGCGGCACTGCTTGCAAGTAAACTCTCTCTGTACGCTTGCCACAACGTACAATTCATATGCGCACAGAAAATAACGGTACAGAAAGCCTAACCGGTAGACAGAAACGAGCACTTCGGAGAATGCACCGAAAGAGATGGAGGCATGGGAAGGATGAACGCGTGTGCAAAGAGAGTACGTGAACAGATGGAATGAGAACAGGAAACTGGTTGAGGAACACGCGGAAAAGTCTCTTGTAAAGCGACGTGGTGGGGGTCCGATGGAGGAAGAGACACACAGAGGTGTGCGGGCCAAGGTGATGCATACACCACTTTTCGCTGTTTGCCGAAGGCCCGAATCAGAGCGCAGTTGTTTCCCGTCCCTTTTTCTGTTGTTGTCGCTGCTCTCATTAACGGTCTTTCTTTTCGCACAAGGCGGAACAAAAACCCACAACAGATATCATGTGGCGGTGGGGTGGCTGACTACCCGGAAGAACACCCAGGATGTGTGCGCCTGTACGCATTGACTGACTCAAACGACTCAAAAGCAAGCAACGTGGAAGCAAAGCCGAAGTGTGTGTGTGTGTGTGTGTGTGTAGATGTAGGAAGCGCTTTCCAGTGTGTTTCGAAGGACTGATACCGCTTCTTTTTTGGGAAGCGACAAAAACATGCGTGCCTGACAAGCTAAATTCTCGTAGTGACGATAGGACAGGAAAAAGGAAAGGAAGAGAACAGGAAACTCAGCGCTGGAGGAAGCAACGGCGAGAAACAACAAAAAAAGGCGTCGTGGCACCACCATTTTTGAGCTGACTCGTGGAAAAGGGCTGCGAGGAGGAAAACGCACACTTCGTTCAGATGCGGCATTGATACTTGCCAGCCTGGATAGTGTAGCGAACCCATTTATTTGCGTTGTAGCCGAATACAGGTTCCGTCACCTTCAGTTCCGTTACCTGCAGACCTGTCAGGGAGTGGGATACGCATTTAAAGCTGATGCCGATAGGGGGGCGCGACCACACCATGTCTGCTGTCTCCAGTGTGGCGGCGATCTGCTGCACTTCCGCGTTGAGCACGATTTCCTCATCAGCCGCCACGTGGGGAATTGTCCACACGATGGCTTGCACCTCAGCGCGGTACTTGGCACGACCCTTGGCAACCTTCACATCCACTTTTGCAGTGTTGTCGGGGCACGGAACCTTCACCTCTACGTCCGTCGCCATTTGACCGTTGGCCAGGTCACACTTCAGCGCAAACTCCATCTCGGTGCGCGTCTTGGACACCTCCTTCACGCGGGCAGAAGCAATGCGCATGGGCGGCACCACTGTGATAGGTGAGTGGAACGTCATGAGAGTAAACTCGCCGTTTGGTGGGATAAAGCGAATGCTCTGCGCCGCGTCATACCGACCGAGACGCACACAGGGGTGAAAAGTTACGTTGCGCAGCGTGGGGCCGCCCATTGCACTTTCTCTGGCTACCTCTCCCAATCCTTCCCCAGGGTCCGCGCTGCCAGCCACTGATGAAGCTTGCGGCTGCTCACCGTATGCGCGAGTGTTGAGGCTGAGCTCACACTCTGGTATGCCAGACAAGAAGTTGTTCACCACTAAGCGTCCTGCGATCTCACTCTGCAGAATGTCGCCTTGCGCTGACACCAAGAGGTTTACATCCTCGACCACATCGACGAAGACCTCATTAACCTGAAACACCAACCCGTCTTCACGCCAAGGGGCATCGCCGGTGACCTTCTTCGCTGCTGTGGTGCTCAGTTCTGTACTTTTGGTGATGAGCGCGTCAATGCCACTAGGGGGGATGAATTCTTTCAACGCGGCAGCTTCCACACTCAATGGTGTGCCAAAGTCCATTGTCTCATCCATCAATTCCTGGAGCGCTGGATTGTTCTCTTTCAAGACGGTCTCATCCACGTTGCCATAGTAGTCGTTGATGAGCTGCATCAGACGAACACAGTACTGCATACAAACAAGACAGTTGACGTTGCTGTTCGACACAGCTACCACATAGAGCTCCGACAACGTCAAATGAACGTAGCACAGCCCATTGAGCACGTTGACAGGACACCGATCACATAGCTTGGTGGAAATGAGCTCATTGCGAAACTGCTCCGCCAGCGTACGCAAGCTGGGACTGTTGCGAAACTGACGGGAGAGGACGATGTCGCCTCGGGCATTCAGCACCATCACAACGTCAATCATCTCCTCGGCGTACACAGACTAGCTACACTAGCGCCTACTGCTGTTGAAAAAAAAATGTGCGCACTCGACGATGTAGTCGGCCGCGACGCACGTGCGCACCGACGGCGGAAAAAGAAAAAAAACACAAGAAGAGGGAGGTTTACAGAAAGATAGATGTGTGCGTGATGTATGCGTGCGAGAGGGACAAAAGAAGAGAGTGCGAGTCACCGAACACCTTGCGTGTGAGCGCGCGACAGGCGCACTTTGCGAGAGAGTGGCAACTCGATTCAATGAGGAGGCGGGAAATCTGTGCTGCGCCGCACGTTTTTGAAGTTACTGCACACCCTAGGCCTGCGAGATGCGCACCTATGTCGCTACTTTTCCTTGAACGGTGGGATTCTTCTCTGCTTTTTCTGACTTGGCTTGACAACGTGTAGCAACCCCTGCCTCCACCAGGTGACACACACGCACACATGCGTGTGCACGAGCATATCTCTCTAGAGCGCAGCGTTTTCTCCATCTGCCGCCTTGGCGGACTCCACGACGTGCTTGTTGTATTCACTTTGGACCTCACGTCTGCGCTTTCGCCGCTCTAGCGCTCTCCTGTCCGCCACTTCGTCGTACACGGCGACGCGGAGGGTTTTACCTTCGATCTGGTATCCATCCAGGGCACGCATGGCGGCCGCAGCCGAGTCACAGATTTCGTACACAACGATGGCGCATCCCTTTGTTATTTTGTTGCTGCCGACACGAATTTGCTGGATAGCGCCGTATTCACCAAACAGTTTGTACAGGTAGTCACCTTGAAATGCCCACGAGGGGATACCAACAATCAGCAATATGCGGTCGTCAGGCATCCTGAACAGACTGTGCCACGACAACGACCGCAAGAGTCCAGATGCGCACAAGCAATGACAAGGGAGTGAAGGTTGTGAATGACAGAGGAGGAAAGAGTGGTGGAGAATCAGTGACGAGCGAGCAAATGACTGAAATACTGCCCACAAGCCGTGGAGCCACTTAGACGAATGCGGTCTTGCTGCGAAGCTAGGTCACGCCGACAAGCTGACGCACACGGGCCGCGCTGCCACGGCACCTATGAGGTGAGTTGACGGCACCACCTATCTATGTGCATTGTGACACACCACATTGCGAGGTAGGCAACGACTTCACAGAGACTATGCTGAGAAAGAGAGTGCTTGCTAGCAAAGTCGCAGCTCGCGGCAAACAAAAAGAACAAAAAGGCAAGCCACCCATTTCCCAGTGCGGTGCAGTGCACGTGGACGAGATGGGAATGGCTAGGAGACCGATGCACCACACTGAACTTCTTTTTTTTCCTGTCTCGTGGGCTCGCCAGCCGCACCGACTACTGAGTCTCCATAGCAGGGCAACACAAAGCCTGCACGCTTGTCGAGCACAGAACATTTGCCTTGAGCACCCCAGTGTGTCCAATGAGCGCAATGTACGGCAAGACACCACTTAGAAACGACGCCTGCGCCTGGTCGTTTGTCACGAGGAGTGTGGGGCTCACCTGACGTGTGAAGGCTTCGTACCCCTTTTGAGTTGTGCAGAAGAGAATCTTGTGGCGTTGGAGACCATCCACACCGCGAAGGACGGAGAGTATTGCTTCCTTTTCACTAGGATCTGTGATGCGACACATCACGTAGAGATCGCAGGAAAAAGCATACCATTGCAGAACTTTCTTTGCGAGGCCATGTTCCTTCCAGTCACCGTCAGCAAAGAAAACTTCCCAGGCGACACAAATTTTTGCACCAATAAACTTATTGTCGCGAACCATGGCGGCAACACCAGTGTCGTCAACTGACGGCCTCGATCTCTGGGTAGTTACCGCACGGGCGTCGCCACGGTCATCTGTTCGTGGCCAACGAGGAGGAGCTGGTCTGCTCCCGCCACCCCTTCCTTTGCGGTACAGGAAGTACAGCGTTGCTGCGCCAATTGCGATCACAACCAGCGTGCTCACCGAACCGGAGAACTGTTGCATCACAGTTTCGAATATCGGTTTACGCCGCATTGCCCGCGCTCAAAAAAACTCCGCGGTGGGCGTTTGTTGTGCAACGTGGGCAAAACACCGGGCCTGTTGCTGGGAAGAGGAAGAAACTGAAAGCCACAAGATTCAGCCAGCAGGAAAAAAAAAAAAACACCACGCGATAGAAAAAAAAAGCGAAAACTGACAACGGGAAACAATACTGAATGAAGTATAGGTTTCCTTTTTCGGTCTTGGGGTCGGGGAGGCAAAGGACACAGAGTGTAGAGGGCGGACATTGTGAGCAACAACTGAAGCGATCTGCTCATTAGCACTGACATCTGAGAAAACGCTTGACAGCATAAAAAAGGGCTGGTTATGCGTCTGCCTGTGTAGAGCCGTCGGCGTGCACTGGATTTGTAGTGAGCCCTTATACTACAGAGTAGGGTGTCTACACCGCACCAACGAACACAGCCACACACGTACTATCGCTCTCCCTCTCTCTGTACACGGACGTGGCCCGTCACTGCAATTCTTCAGGAGTCTGAGGAAGTGACGCCACCGGCAGAAAACACAAGCAAATGGGGCAAGCAAAACCAACGCAAAAGAAAAAAAAGTGATACCCTCGATAACGAGAAATGATCTGGGCGCGATAGGCTGGGTGGCCACGCAGCATTGACGTTTCATTCACAGTAAACGTAGTATCCATCCGTGGACGAGCGGGTGATGAACCCGCGATCCATAAGAATCCCAAGACGACCCTTGATGTCAGCCACCGTAGGCGTGAAAATGTGTTTCAGACCGCTCACAACGTGCGCGCACAAAACATCGTGATGAAGGGTTTTCTCCTTTTTGAGGCACTTGACAATGACAGCATCTAGGCTGCTGATCCTCGCGCCTTGCACTCCCGCGTCACGGCGCGTGGTGTGGCCCGCGGCAGATGAGACGGCTTTTGGCGCAGTCGCAGCCGATATTCTGATCCGAGACCGCTGGGGGACAAACTGAGTGTTGAATCGAAACGCGCCGTCGGTAGATCTAACAACTAGACCCATCTGCTCCAGAACTCCAAGCTGCATCGTCAACTCACCCTGTGTTAAGGAGGACAGCTCCGCCAAGGACTCAACGCGAATATCCTTGTCACTGTTCAGAGCTAGCACAGTGTGCACATAGAGAGTTGGAGCGAAAACCGCATACTCACCGTGAGCGGTGCGTAATGAGAAGTCGACACTGCCTGTGTTGAGGTTAAATACGAGCTTTCGGCCGTTGTGGCGCCGCAGATAGTGATCTGTAAAAAATGACTGACACGCTGCCATTGATTGCGGTAGCCGCATGACTGTGGAGGGGATTGTTGGCCAAAACGCAGTGGTGAGCACCGCAATCTGGAATTCGATCGGCAGGGCCACCACGCCGGTGTTGACCTCGTTCGCAATGCGCTTATTGACCGTCGCACTGGTCTCCACGTCAGCCAGCATGCCTTCCAGACGGGTGACATTGGCGCCACTTGCTTCTTCCTTCAATTTGCTGATGAAATTCTTCTCCACGCAAATGATGTGAGGATTGGCGTGCATCAGTCGCGCCGCGAGGCGGCTCCTGTAGGCGCTTTCGAACACGTCTTTGTCCCGCAACGCCCTAAACAAAACAATGGCGCGGTCGACGATACAGTCGCGTGCTTCATCGGCAGAAGCTGACATGCCGTGATCAATGTACGCGCTCAGCATGTCTGGCAGCTCCGCACACGAATTGACGGCGTCGTCAACTGTTCGTGAAACGCGCGAGCGATTACCACTGCTCCTCATCGTCGACGCAATGGTGCTGGTGTCGTTGAGAAGCCGAACAATTCGCTCAACAGTGACAGACACTGCAGAAGAACGAGATGCGGCTCCAAAAATGGAATGAACAGTTTTGCTGACCGCTCGCAAAACCTCGTCTGTGACCAGGTCTTCTTGACCAACACTCGCAAGCGCATCCATTGAGGTACGTAGGCCGGCGACATCCCACGCATCCAGTCTCTCAACAACACCCCCGGAACCGTTCAGAATAAATTCGTGCTCCTGTGTGATGAGGACATTTTCCAGTGTCGCCTGCACGCGATCCGCGAAGGCGGCGTTTAAAAGGTTTTGCACCCGCACTGATTCCCCTTCAACCACGAGGTGCACCCACTCAATGTATCCCCCAACAGATTTCTGCGGTCGCAGTTGACGGCTTAGAGCTGTGTACCTGCCAATTAGCGCATCCAGGAAAGGGTTTTCGAAGCCAACCTGCACCCACTTTCCGGCCTCCAGGAGAACGAGCTCGTGACTGTACGCGCTGACCGAGTCCCAGTGTGCGTCATCATGAAGCTTCATATGAAACTGTGCGAGTAGTCTTTGATTAAACTGCTCGCGGGTGAAAAGCAAGCTTCCCAGAAGGCTCTCGCCAAGCTGCTGTGCGGTGGGTCTGTGGGCGCTTAGCGCAAAATTATGATTGTAAAACAGCAGTAGGGAGTTTATTTTTTCTAGCGAGCATCTGTATCGCCTCAGCTGTTCTGAGACAGTTTCTAAGAAAACATCATCATGCGCAGCATCGATTGTCGCGATGACACTCTCAACATGTGCGCCGAACAGATCTTCTAACATCAGTGCAAGTTCCTGTCCGTGTTTCGCCTGGCACAACTGAAAAATGCACTGATATACGTATTGGAATGAGACCTTGGCGCGTCGCCCGATCAAGACGCTGTTGACAGCGTTTTGCACAACCGGCCATTTATCTGCAACGAAAGCGCTCTCCGCAGTGCGCTTTTGACCGAGCATGTCTGTGCGGTTGAGTGATGCAAACTTTTTTTTTTTGCTCTCTGTCAGTAGCTTTCCTTCAACAACGGAACGCGGAGACTTGTGCGATCGTGTCGCTGCTTGTTGAAGTGCCGCTGCACCTGCGGCAAGGAATGCGCGCCAACTAGTGCTGGAGGAGGAGAAACGAAAAAATGAGCAGCAACAGACAAATCACCGAGGAAAAAAAAAAGAACGTGCAATGAAGAAGCACGAGAAAAAAGCGTCTAGTTTGCGCACGCGCTTAAGGCCACACAGAAACTGCTTATGAGAACAACCGATTGTTGGGAAATGAGGACCGAATTGAAGGAGGAGATACCATGAAGAGTGTGCCGTCCGCGTGCCAGGCATTGCAGCCGAAAAAGGAAGAAACGCAAGTTATCTTGTCATCATGCGGATGAGCGCAGAGACAGAGAACGCGTTAACAGTGGAGGTGATCTGGCACATCAACGACATTAGAACGGCGTGCCGGGTGAATCGTTGAACTGCGGATACAACTCTTCGCGCACTGATAGCACTACAGTTTTTTTTTTATGTAGTGGATCGTCATGTGCACTCGCCCCCTGTGCTGTTGGTACTTTATTTATTTATTTGTTGAATGTGGTAACAGTGAAGGTGTCCTGCACACTGCGCGCATCTTCTTTTTTCTTTTCTCCTTCTTTCAAGTGTGTGTGCCAGTCTGCCGACTGCTTCGCCCTCATGTGCGAGTTTACAGGCTGATCTCGAATAATGAAGTAGGTGTGATCTGTTTACTATCAAGCGCACGCAAGAAGAAGCGAAAAGAAAAAAAAGTGACGGCAGGTACCGTAAACAAACAAACGAAAAAACTGCCTCACGTTGTTCGACAATAACTCTTTTTCTCTTTCACCGTTCACCGAACGGTACGAGGCACATTAACGATTATGTCAGTTACAGATTAATGTCGTGTTCGTGTTTCGCCGCACGTTGCGTACCGTCGTGCTTTCTCTCTGCGTTCCTCTCTTCATGGGAGACTTACTCCTTTGACTTCTTCACGGAAAGATACACACCAACGACCACGGCGTGGTCGCGTTCGAACGGCTCGAGTGACACCTGCTCCAAGGGCTTCAGCTTGTCCTTCTTCAGCTTATTGAGCTCAGCGGCAATAACTACAGGAGCCTCCAGCGTGGAGTCAATACAGTTGGCCTTGATGGAGATGACGTAGTGGCCGCCGTTGCGCAGGAACGCCTGGGCGTTGAGTGCCAAAATACGCGCCTGGTCAGGCTGCGCAACATCCATGAAGATGCAGTCGACCATCGGCACCAGCATGCGGTACTTCATCGGGTAACGCGCATCTTCGATGATCGGGACGATGTTGGGACGACGCTTCGACATTTCTACCAGATCGCGGCCGACACGGTGAGAAAACTCTACAGCGTAAACCATGCCCTCGGGGCCAACGAGATCAGAGACGTGGCTAACAGTGGTACCGCTCGCACCACCAAGGTACAGCACCTTCGACCCAGGACCCATGTGCACGCTACTCACACCAGCGTAGATCGCGGACGCGAGCTTAGAGCGGTACGGATTCCACAAGCGGTACTCCTTCTTTTCGTCGCCGCCTTGAGTGCCACCGAGTTCGATGCGCTTCTCGCCGTACACAGAAATGCCCGGCACCATGTTCAAGGTACACAGAGAGTCCGTTTTACCCTTGGAGATGAACACGCCGGGGTGCAGCATGTGTGGCTCGACAACAACCTTCGCGCCAGCGCCACCACCACGGCCACCACGGCCTCCACCGCGACCTCCACCACGTCCACCACGACCTCCAGCTCCACCGCGGCCACCGAATCCACCTCGGCCACCAGCACCTCCACGGCCACCGAATCCACCGCGACCGCCGGCACCTCCACGGCCACCGCCACGTCCTCCGAAACCACCGCGACCACCGCGCATTGTGATGTTTTATAAGAGCCTGATCGGTTTTTTTTTTTAACGAAAGACTCGCAGAAGACGAAAGCCACAACTCAGATAATACCTTGCTTATTCTCTTTTTTTTTTTTCGCGGTCAGTGGAGTTTACGCAACGAAAACAAATCGCGTTTCAGCAGCAATCACAGAGTGATGTAAAAAAGCACGTAATAAATGCGCGCGCACGAAATAAAACAATAGCGGTCGCAAACAGATAGGAGACGCACGAACCGGAAGAGAAACAGAGAGACAGGGAGAGAGGGAGGAGAAAATGTTGGGACAAAAGCGAGCGAATGGTTGGAGATTGAAGCTGAGATGCACACTTGCAGAAAAGCATTTTCGTTGCGAAAAAGCACGTCACTGGGACTGTGAGCACAGACTGCTCCTACGTGGCAAGTCGACGGCAAAACAACACTTTGTACGCGCGACTGCTGTGCTGGGAATCGGGTGTTTGCTTTGCTTGCGCGGGTGTGTTTCCCCCACCCGCCCCGGCGCGCGGGCCGCGGCCGCCGCCCGGCCCCCGCCTGCCCCGCGCCGCCACGCGCCCCGCCCCCCGCACCCGCCAGAACCCACCCCACCCCACCCCACCCCACCCCGCGCAAGCGAGGCGCACGCCGTTCAAAAAAAAAAAAACGAAGTCACTAAATACCAGCATTAACACAGAAAAACGACCAAACATAACATGAACTCCACTGAGCAGCGGCACGATGCGAAAAGTGCGATCGTCATTGGTGCAGGAATGCTTGGCGTTTGCTCAGCGTGGCACCTCCAGAAGCGGGGGTACAATGTCACCCTAGTGGACCGGAGAGACGCTGGTGAAGAGACGTCGTGGGGTAACGGAGGCCTGATACAGCGGGAGTGTGTGCTCCCTTACGGATTCCCGAACAACGGTCTGCTACACTTTTTGTCAATCGCGCTCAACCAGCGCACCGATGTTCGCTACACATTGCAAGGACTGCTGCATGATTGGAAATCACTCGCTCTTTATTGGTATCACTCACGACCTCAGCGGTATGAGCGCATTGCCCGAGAGTTTGAAACCCTGGTTTGCCACTGCGTGGATGAGCACAACGAAATGGTTGCCGCGGCAAAAGCGGAACAGCTTATCCGCCGTGTGGGCTTCATTGAGTTTTATCGCACAGAGACATTCGAACACGTGTGCGACGTCGCCGAAAACTATCGTCGGCGTGGCGTTCTTGTGAATGTGCTAACCGCCGATGAGCTCAGCGCGGCAGAACCAAGCCTCAACTGCGAGTCTGTGAGTGGAGCGATGCATTTCACTCAGCCTTTGCAGTGTGTTGACCCCGGCGCGCTGGTGAAGGCATACGCAAACCAGTTCATCCGCACAGGTGGCACCGCTGTTCGCGCGGCAGTCTTGGGTATTGAGCCACCTAAGAGTGGAGGCTCACGATACACTGTCAACACGGACAGTGGCGCACTGGAGGCCGAAACTGTTGTTGTCGCGAGCGGTCCGTGGGCTGCTGAAATGCTGCGACCTCTGGGCTACGCGTTCCCACTCAATCCACTTCGCGGCTACAATGCACACTTCAAGCTCGCCGGCTCGGCATCACTAAACCACTCCATCGTAGACATTGAGAATGGGTTTGTACTCGGACCCATGCGACAGGGTCTGCGCATTACCACAGGCGGAGAGGTGACGACACTCAATGCCGCTCCCAACGAAACTCAACTACGAACATCTGAGAAGCGTGCTCGTGAGATGCTACCACTTGGCGAACAAGTCGGCCCTGTTTGGTATGGCCACCGACCGTGCATGCCTGATATGAAACCTGTCATCGGTCAAGCACCACACCACCCGGGGCTGTGGTTTAACTTTGGCCATGGACATTCTGGCTTCACGCTTGGCCCCATTTCAGGAAGGCTAGTGGCAGAACTCATCGCGGGTGAACAACCAGTGGTGGACCCTACACCGTTTTCTCCTGCGCGCTTCTGAGCCCGGTTAGTAACCCGGCTTTTTTTTCTCTCTACCCGAAAGGAAGGGCAACATCCCTTTTCTCTACCGCATTAGTGTCCCATTCGTGGTCCCACAACCATGAAGAGCTCGGTTGTGATTTTCCCTCTTCTTTTCGTTGACTAACAATGGTGTTTTTCATGCTGTAGCGTATGTCTGGTGGTTGTAGGTGCTTGTGCTTGTGCTTTATCCCTTGTTTTACTCGCGTCACTGCGCTGTGCCTTTCCTATCCAATATTCCCCTGCCCGCCTGCACACGACGGTGCTCCGTCACCTTTTTTTTTTTCATCCTTGTCGTGCTTGCGCGGCCACATACGGAATCGTGGCACATACGTGAAACCTGACAGTGACGGTAGTTGCCACACGGAAGCAAACGAGATTTTTCGTGTCCCCTAAAGAGAGGTTACTGTACGTTCCGTCTCTCGTCCACAGTTCCTGACCTTTCCGTTCATTTTGCCACACCTGCCGGCGTCTCGTGCGGTACTCGGTATTGCCTGTTCTTTCGTCGTCATTCTCGCTGTCCCATTATGAACATAGGTATGCTCATGACTTTCCTTCTACCCACCGTTCTTCTCAATTTTTTTTTTTGCAGATAGTCTAGTCAACACCCTCTTGAGACACAGCTGATAGCGGTTGTCACACACAAATACCGCTGCTCAAGCTTCCATGTCAGTTCGCCTCATTCTTCGGTTCAACGAAAAGCCGAGCCACGCCTTGACGACCGCGGAGCCGTGGACGCGCTGGCTCGTGGAAACAGAGTCTCCCAGTGGACGGGGGCATATCATCGGCAAGGAATTGACACTACGAAAGACGA
>JASANP010001009.1:0-46821 GCA_030849625.1 Wallacemonas sp. TrypX
CGGGCGGGTTGCGGAAGAGGTAGTTCGGAGAAGCGTGTGGCGTGCTGTTGGTTCAAAAACAATTGCAGCGAGAAACGAGAGAGGAAAGACGGAGGACATGAAATGAAGTGGCTAAAGGGTCGTTCGCAGGTGAGCGCGTGCAGGTGCGTCTACGTGCCAGACAGCGGCAGCGGCGAAACGAGCACCTTGCTAGGGGGAGGCACACGTGGCATGTTTACGCGAAACGTGGCCGAGAGACGCGACTTTCGTCTTCGCAGTCGATGCGCTGAGTCGCTGGAATGATCACCACCGGCCCACAGCCTCATGTTTTGATAGGCGATTTGTCTAAGGTCGTAGGCAAATACACATCGACTCCTCGGCCAAGAAAACGGCGCGTGCAAGCGATGGGTTCACTCTCACAACACAAACACATACACACGCGCATAGACACTGGAGAAAAGACGCCACGACTGTTCTCGTGACGCTTCCACATGAACGGCTATTGGTCAGTTCTATTCCATTGGGTGCACGGAGAGCAGCGGGCACCGCAGCGCAGCGCCCCGTCGCGCGCCTAACATATCGCTGTAGACGGAGTGCGAGAGACGGTAACTCCGCACAAAACCATTGTACATGCTCAGCTTGAGTATCGCCTGGGGTTGAGCTTCAGTACGCGCGTGTTTGCAATCTCACGCACCGACGGCGGCGGGGCTGAAAAATCCTCGCGTTCTGCGAGTCGAACAATGCCCTCTTGACTAGCACTGCGGCGTCGACTCACAATGACCGTCTGCGGCACCCCAGCGCTGTTCGCGGCATCTCGCTGACTCTGGAGCCGACGAACCTGGCGCGTGTGGAAGCGCCGGGTCTCCATAAGGCTCTCTATCCTGTTCGTGAACTCTTCGCACTGCTGCGTGGACTCGGCGACAATCCGCTCAAACGGCTGTAGTTCCTCCAGTCTGTGTTGCAGTGCCTGGCGTTGACTCAACAAGTCGGCACTACTGGGACTAACGGCGAGTTGTTGATCGACCTGATCGAGCTGTTCCCGAAGCTGGGCCATGGGCTTTTCCCAGCGCATCGCCTCTGCTCGTGTTTCTTCGATCGCTGCGCGGTAGGCAAGCAGCTCGGCGAGTTCCCGCTCCAGCTGCTCAAGTCGCGTCACCGCCGCGTCAATCTGAGTCTGCACTTCCCCGGACCGCGTTGCCACCTGGGAGTGCGGAGGGGATGGCGGCGGTGGTGGTGCGGCAGAAGCAGAAGCTCTGCGCAGACTCGTGTGCACCGCGACTGCGGTGGTCGGTCTGCCACGCGACTGCTGCGGTTGCTGCGACGGTGTTAGTGTCAGCGTACCGTTGGCGCGACTCGGCACGGTGGTAGTGGCGGTGGCGCTCGCGCTTGTGTTGCTGCTTGTTGCCGCCGTCCGCACGACAGCCGCAGCACTGCTTGAGCGAGTCGGTGCTGCATAGGCCGGATTTTTGTTTCTCGCCCGCACCACGTCGTCGTCGCGTCGCCGGAGTTGGCGTTCGAGCTTACTACGCTGTTCTTCGGCTTCGCGCAGCTGCCTCTGCAAATACTGGACCTCAGTGGAGTGAGCCTCAGAAACCTCGCTCGCCTTGCGCTGCTGCTGCCGTGCGTTGTCACGCTGGCGCTGCACCTCGGCGCGCAGGTGTTCAACCTTTGCTTGAAGACTACGCATTTGCTCAATGTCCGTTTCACGGCCGCGCATTTCGCGCTCTGCTTGCTCAACCTTGCGCACGTATGCGGTGACCCTCTGATCGGCTTCTTGAATCCGCAGACGGTACTCTTCGCGCAGCCGTTGCAGCTCTTCCTCTTTACGATGACGCGCTACCTCGGACTGCTCGAGGCGCGCCTCCGCCAGCCGCAGCTCACGTGTGATGGCGTCGCGCGCCTGGATGGCTTGCTCCTGTTCACGCGTGAAGCCAATCATGCTCTTTGCCGCCTCGGCGTTCTGGTGCTCGAGGTCCGCGATGGTCAGACGGCCTCGGCTAGACTCAGACCCCTCACGGGGCTCGTCCGCGGTACCGCGCACTGAGGAAGCGCGTTGCTGACTCTTGCGGGACCCGGAGTGTGTTCGCGATCGCTGGCGCCACGGCGCGGGTGGAGGACTGCTCCCCTGCGTGGTCGCGGCTTCCAGACCCGCCACACGTTCCTCCAGCACTTTGCGTTTCTCCACCTCGACCATGGTCGTGTACTCGGCGTTGAAGAGGTCCTCCTTGAGGCGGCGTGTCAGCTTGCGCTCTGCCTCCAGTTGCGCACGCACCTCCTCAAGCTCTGTGCGCAGCGCCGCCTCCACCCTCGCGGCACTCACGCCGCCAGACGCACCACCTTGGGCAACCATGTCAGGCAATGAAGAGGCTGGCGTGTTGAGTGCGGCGGCGAGCTGGGCCTTCAGCGCGGCAATATCCTCATGCAGCGCGGCAACAGTCCTGGCCGCCTCTTCCGCAGAGAAAACACCCGACACAACCACCTGCGGCTGTGTTTTGATCGACTTGACGCGGTCCGCGTACTTGAGTGTGTTCAGCGACTCCTCCAGAGACGAGCTCACTGGTGACACACACGCCACCATGGCTGTTCGCGAGTTTCCGCCGAACATGGGCTGCAGCACGCGTGTGAGCTTTGAGGATCGGTAGGGGATGTGTGCCTTGCGCTCGCACAAGGCCACAATGACGTTACCAAGCGCCAAAAGTCCGCTGTTGATGCTGATGCCTTCGCGTAAACGTCCAGCGACGTTGACGCCTACAAGTGCGTTCGCGGGAGTGGGCGACCCCTGCTCGCTGGGACTACTGATGGGCGACCCGTGGCTGCCCACGGATGAAAAGGCTGACGTTGCGGTGCCCGCGCCGAGCCCCAGCGACTTCTTGAAGCGCTCACTTCCTGCGAGGTCAACAAAGGAGCACTTGGCGGTGACACCCTTCCGCTGGAGAACGAGCGTGACGATGCAGTGCGAACGAGAGCTGTGCGCATTCATCAACGTCGATGCCGTCTTACGCTTGCTGGTTGCGTAGTCCACGAGGTTAAGCAGCTCTTCTTCTTTGCGGACGGCACGTTCGGACAGGTTCGACACGTACACGCCGCCTTTGGGATCCTCACGGAGCTGCAGTGGCGGGGACGCGCCAGCCAGCGAGCTGATGCTGTCGTTGGGCGAGGCGGGCGACGTCACGGGCACGGCTGCCCTGTGCGAGCTGGCGAAGAGGTCGATGAGCGTTTCGTTGTAGATTTCCAGCGCCGTCAAGGAGAGAAGTGGCGGCAGCTCCGAGTCGGCCTCCTCCGAGAGACGGCAGAAGACTTCTTGGATGACATCGGAGGAGAGCGCGCTCATCGTGAACGTTTTTCCGGCGCCGGTCTGCCCGTAGGCAATGGTGGATGCGTTGTATCCATCGAGGAACGTGTCAGCGAGCGGTTGGCCCATAGCCACGTAGATGTCATCCGAAGTGGACGCGGCGCTGAACACGTGGTCAAAGGCGAAGAACCGGTCTTCGCCAATGCGCAGCTGGTTGCCTGCCACTGTGATACAGCTGGATGTGGACTCTTGCGGGAGCTGCGGCCGTACACGGACGGCGACCTTGATATTCTCTGTCATGTGTTACACTCTCTCAACAGTCAAAGTGTTTGCGATGAGGGGAGGGGGGAGGGAGTAGGTAGGGGATCGCTGAGCGGCGGGAGCGCAAAAAAAAAAAAAAAGCTGAGAGAGAGAGAGCCACGAGGGTGTGAATGAACGACGTGAGTGAGGAAAGAAAAAGTCTGATGAGAGTCGTCACGCGCACCACACTCACAAAGCAGTGACGGTGCTGCAATAACGACGGGATGAGAGAAAAACCGAGAAGGCTCCCTCCCCTCTGCGCTGTTTAAGTGAGGACACGCGCTCAGTAACGGCGGGCGCAAGCCACAGCGCAGGGAAGAGAAGCGAAAAAGCCCGGAGGACTGTTCACAGTGTGGCACCAACCAGACCCTCTGTGACAAAGAAATGAGAGTATACGGAACGGGGGAGGGGAGGGAGGCAACGACGGCATCGGCAACGATCACCGCGACGGAACAGAGAAGGATTCCGCGACGCGTTGCATTAAAAATGTGGAGAGGGGGAGGAGGAAAGGCAAGGAGAAAGTTATAGATGGCGGTGACGAGCAGGCACGGCGGCGTGTGCGCTTTCCAAGTGGTACTTGAGCGGACACAAGGCGCCGCACGAAGGTCGACGGGCAAAACTGATATGCACAGACACGGTTCCCCATTCTGCGTTGTGCACACACACACGCACACACACACACGTGTGTTTGTGCACGACGGGCTGTGTACAGCTTGTTACGTTTTTTCCCTTGGTGCTTGCGCACCTTGTGGTGGCATTGGGCTGATGTTCAGCAGCTAATACTCCTCCATCACGGCACGCTGGCGTGAGAGCATAAGAGCAACAGGACTGCCTTCGATCACTGTGCGTGAAGGTGCTGCACGGGGGGCAGATGGCACTGGCCGGTACGGGAGGTCCGCATACAAGGCTCTTGCCGCTCGCGCCGGGTCTTGTGGACCAGCGGCGCCACTGGGGTGGTGCACGAAGAAGCTTTCCTCAGACGAGCCCGCCTCAAAGACGCCTTCGCGCTCTTCCTCAGAGTCGCTGTCCACGTCCTCCTCTGACTGCGGCGGTTCACTGGCAGGTAAGTAGTGCTCTGTCACCACGCCAGGCGCTGCGGAGACAGACGCCGCCGTCGAGAGGGGCCCCTCACGGCTGACCATGTGACGGCTGGCGGACCGTGTGTCGGCGTGCTGAGGTGCCCACACGCGGGCTGCTTCCTCACGCCGCCGTCGCGCTTCCTCCTGACGCGCCAGGAAGGCGGACACACCAGGTGCGTTGCGCCGCCTCGTCCGCTCGCTCGGCAAAGGGAACACCGGATCGACGTGGGGGCGGAACGGATGCTGGGCCATCTCTTGCTCCTCCTTCTCCACACGGGCCTCGGCAAGCTTGCTCTCGCGCTGCTGAGCCCACATCTCGGCGCGGTCCGCCAAGGGCAGCTCCGAGCCGCCGCCGATGCGACGACGTGGGGAGCGACCCGCCTTGGGCGCGAACGTGCACTCCTCCCGCTCACTCGTCTCACGCGCCACACGACAACGTTGCACGCGTTCTTCGCTCCGCCGCTGAGCGCGTCGCCAGAGCAAGGTCCGCGCCTCTTCCGGAGTGCGCGCGTGTCCGTCCGCGCAGAGAAGCTGAACCTGCTTGCTCCACAGCTGTTCCGACTTCGTGTTAACCTGAGGATGGTGTGTGTAGGCGGTGGACTCCTCCACGTCACGCGGAGTGACGACGGGCTTGGCGTGCTTGCGTGTGTGATGCTGAAGAGCTGTGCTGTGCAGACGCGACGAAGGGCTTCTGTCACCAGCAGCTTCCCCAGCGGCACCAGCACATGACACGCTGCGTTTCTTGCGCTCTAGAATGCGCTGAGAGCCGGTGGAGATCGTCGGCCGCCAAGTCGGCTCCGTCCAGTCGCTCTTCCGGTATTTGGACGGTTTGGCGACGTTGGCGTACAAGCGTTCGTGAACCTCCTCATCCACCCCGCGCATGATGAGATCGTCGTAGTAGAGCTGCGAGAGCTCCTGAGAGGCGGGTGATATGGCCGGATGGAAAGTGCAATTCAGCGCGTACGCCTCGTCGAACACGGCCTGTGAGACGTCCGCCGGGCGGTACAAGCGCTCAACAACGCTACTCACGTCCTTGGAGTCGGAGGACGTGCGAGCGAGGCGTGAGGCGTACTGCGAAATGGAGGGCTCGAAGGGCCGTGGTGGCACCGTGAGCGCGCTGTCCATCCGCGAGGTGTCAGCGCTGCGTCGTCGCAGCTGTTCTTGAGCGGCAGCGAACAGCCTCTCCTGACGCTGGCGCTCGTGCCAGTTGAGCAAGTCTTCCACAGGTATGTCTGTGGGTCTTTCTAGCGCGGCTTTCTCCTGCGCGTAGGCGGTGATGGTCGGCGCACCGGTGACTTCGCGCAGTGCGGCCTGTCGTGCGCGAGCTTGAAGCGCCTGCAAACGCTCTTCCCGCTGTGCCTCCCACTCGGCGTTGGCCTTGATGGTGTCCGGGCGGGTCAAGGAAGCGGCGTATTCGCTGAGTTGTGGCTGAAATGTGTATTGTGACTCTGCGAGCTCCTTCGCACGCTCGCGTGCTGCCTGCTGGGCTTGCTCGCGCTCTAACTTCTTCGCGTGCAAGTGGTGAAGACGTGACTCGATCGGCTCGCTGCGCCGCGCCAGTGAGGTCTTCTCTAGTGCGTACGCACGCTCGGTGAGGGCAGGCTGGAAGGTGAGCGCCTTCTCCTCTCGCAGTTCCTTCTGTCGACGCAGTAGATCGATGTGCTCGTCGTAGTGTTGCCCGACCCGGTGTAGGTACTCAACGAGGTCGTCGCCTTGCGTGCTTGACGTGCTTGGCCTTACCGCGACGAGGGCTTCGCTGGCCATGGTTTGAACAGCGTCTGCGACGGCTTCGTGCGGCGCACGCTTGGATTCTAAGTAAAACAAACACAAAACTGCACCCAAGACAACGTACAGCAAAGAAAATGTATAAAAAAAGGTGATCAGTGTTGACTGCGCAGTGACGTGCTGCTTTTGTCTTTGCTCGCACCGCCCAAGCTTCACATGCTCAGCGAGGCGGAAAGATGAGGAGGCATGATGAATGAGAACGGTTGCGAAGGATCGGAAGTGAAGACGTTGACATGAGCACAGCCGGTAGTGTTGATCATTTGCCACAACAGACAAATACACCGAAGCGTGCACTGTGAGCAGTTTCCGGAGTGCGGCGCATACGTGCCAATCAAGGCAACTCGTGGTGGCCCTGTCACTGCACCTCGTCCGCTTCTCTTATCGCTTCTACTTTGGAAGCGGCTCGAATACGCACGAGACAGAGAGAGAAAGTGAGGGGCCGCAGTGACAAAGGCAATGTACCCATTCAAACGGTACGCACGCTTTCGTGCCTGCGACGCGCCAAACTCTACGGAATGCCCTTTCCCCTCCGTTTCTTCTTTGTTCTTTCGCATTATGATGTCCAATAGGCTTACCGACTTACCGACTTACCGATAGCCACGAATGTCGTCTTCCATCTCCTTCTTGAGGTGTTGGCGGCGTTGCTGCGCCTCCTCCAGGGCTTCAAACGTCTGGACGATGGGGATGGCCAGAGTGCGGTAACGGTCCTCGGCACGGTTGATGCCGACGCGGCATACTCGATAGATGCCGTACAGTAGCCCACACACAGTGAGAAACAAAAGGTACACCAAAAAGTTGCTGATTGCGTTTTTGCTGCGCAGCTTCATCTGGAGTTTGAACAGCTTCCAGGCATACACGCGGCGCGCAATGGCAAGCCGGGTTCTCTTGATGGGATGGAAAACGGAGAGACTCCTGGCTGCGGCGTCGACCTCGGTCAGCCCCTTGTGGTAGCGGAGAAGCTCCACACCGTACTTCACGCTTTGCTGCAAGCCGTTGACGGAGAGGCAACGCTGCATCATCTCCCCAGGTTCACCCGCCTCGAGAAGGCGGCGGTAGAGCGTGCGCAGCGTGAACTGTGTTTCTGTAATGGTTGACGAAGGCTTTCCGTGTTCCGCGGCCGACGAGGATGAAGTCGACGTGGGCGTGCTCGCCCCGACTCCGGCGGCAGCTGAGCTGCATAGGCGCAGACAAGGGCGGCGAAACATGGTGTCGCACAGCGGCTGGCGATCACAAGGTGAGCGACGATGCTGGCAGGGCTGGTGTGACGTGAATTCGTGGAGACAGTGCAAAGAGAGAACACAGAAAGAAGTAACAGAAGGGCCAGAGCAGGTCGAAGAGTGGAGGTAAACAGATAATGAAAGAGAGGGTCAGGCGCCTATCTCAGCGCAAGCACGCCCACAGCTTCTTGTGCGTCTTCACACGCGTACGTGACCCTCTCCCCCCGTGCGCGCCCACACGCCGAGTTGCCCACCACCGTGGCAACCGGGGGCACACCACACAGTGCATTAGCAAGTCCCACCCACAAGGAACGGCGACCACTACTTTTCTGTTCACGCCTACACAGTGGAGGTCTTAACGACCACAACACCAGTTCGTCCATTTCAGTGGCCCATCAGCTTTTTTTTTCTTTTTGTGCCACATTTGGTGTTGAACAAGTGCGTTCAAGCTCTCTAGATGACAAAGTGTTGGTGAACAACAGTCAGACCTCCCGCACAAACAAATGCTGGAAACAACGACAAAGCACCACGCCGCCTGCTACGAACGGAAACTCATTGACTCTTCTTCATTCATTTTTCTCTTTTCATCGTACAGGTCTAATGAGTTTCACGGCTTCAGCATCTGTGTATGCGTATGTTGTCTGCGTGTGTGTGTGTGTGTGTGTGTGTGTGTGTGCTAATATGCTGGTATAATCGCACGTGTGTCTTCGTGTTTTCTCCTTTCTCATACCTGCGTTTCCTTGCGCGAAAAAAAATCTAGCTGGGCTCCCGCGGCTCTCTCTCTCTTCTTCGGGTCACTTCGGTTGTGGGTGCGTCACGGGGTGAAAAATAAAAGAACAAAAAGAAGCGGTACGTACGGCCGCGGCGCACACGGCTGTGTCATCCGTGCAGCGAAGAGGAAAGAGTGTGGCGAACTAACAGCAACCACATCGAAGTAAACAAACAACAAGAAAAAAAGCGTAGAGACACAGGGAAACACATGCGTTGTGCCACTGTGCCGGAGGGAGGCGCGAGCATTGGCCAACAGGTGGTGCGAAAAATGTGCGACCGAAAGGCGCGGCAAACATCAATCTGTCAACTACGCATACGGATACACAGGCGAACGAAACGGGAAAACAAGCCGCTCACAACTCTCAATGGAACGGAGAAAAGAGGCGCAGAGACCGTGTCCTCCCGCCTACTGCCGGTGAGTCATTTCTCTGAGAGCGGAGAGGTGTGCCTGCACGCACTCGCTCGCGGATTCACCCACTTCTAGCTGAAACTCCCCGCATCGTTCCCGTTCACAACGCAAAGCCGTGCGTGCTGTCGTTCCTCTGCTGGCCAACCATTTTTCCCTTTTTCTTTCTCGGCTTTTTTTTTTTGATTGGCCTTGTCATGATGGGACTAGTAACCGGGATCGCGGGAGTACGAACGACCAGCGATATTGGTGCGCATATTCCCAAGGAAGCTCGTCGCCTCAGTGAGAAGCTTGTTCTCGCGCTGCTCAAGGCTGTCACGCTGCTCGCGCAAGCGCAGTTCCTGCTCGATCAGTGTGCGTTCGTGCTGTGCGACAAGGTCCCGCTGCTTTCTATGGTCCTCCAACTCCTCTTCCTTCGCCTTGGCCGCCTTCTCACGGTCGTCGAGCTCCTGTCGAGCGCGGTCCAGATCACGGGCCCTCTGCGCAACCTTGTCCTTAGCTTCCTTCACCGCCTTCTCGTTGGCGTCGCGGCGGCGGGCGGCCTCGTCGGCGTCCCGGCCAGCATCCTTGCCGAGGCTGTCGAGCTCCTTCAAGCCCTGCTCGGCTTGAGCCACCGCACGGTCGGCATTGCGCACGGCGTCTTCGGCGCGCGGGACCTCCTTGGCAATCGCGTCGGCTTCCAGCGCTGCATCGTTCTCTTGGTTCTTTGCCTCGTCCGCTTCACGCGCGGCCTGCTCAGCGGCCTGGTGGGCACGGTCGGCAGCACGCATGGCGTCTTCAAGGGCCTTCTGCAGCTGGCGCACCTTGTCATCGGCCTGCTCGGCATCTGTGGCAAGCGCACCGGCGCGGCGGTCCAGCTTGTCGGCTTCGCGGGCCACGTCCTGCAGACCCTTGCGGGCATCCTTCTCGCGATCCTTGATTTCGGCCAGGTCCTTTTCGCGGTCCTTTTTGTCCTTCAGCGCCCGCTCCTTTTCCTTGCGCGCTTCGTCCATCTCGCGAGCGAGGTCCTTCATGCGGTCCATGCGGTCCTGGAGCTCATCCTCCGCCGCGCGCACCTGGTTCTGTGCGGCTGCCACGTCGGCCTCACCCGCGTCGAGCAGGCGCTCTGCCTGGTCAAGCGCGGCCTCGCACTTGCCGACACTGTCGCGCTCCGCCTGGATCTCCTTGTTGAGCTGCTCCTCCTCCCAAAAGGCCTTGGAACGGAAGAAGAGACAGTCCGTCATGATAGGGTAGAGACGTGCGAAGCGCTCGAACTCGGTGTAGGAGATGCGACCGTCGCGGTTGATGTCGGCGCGATCGAAGAGGTCCTCGACGGTAGCAGAAGAGAAGTCCAGACCCATGACGCGGAAGCCCTGCTTGAGGTCGTCCAGGGTGAGCATGCGCGTCCCTTTGCTGTCGAACTCGGAGAAGACCACACGCACCTTCTCGTCCTGCGAGGCATCCACGCTGACCTTGGGAACCAGCGCGGTGGAGGTCTGCGCACGTCGGCCAGAGGAAGCCGGTTCGGAACGGCTCGCGGCACCCGTGTAGGGGGCGAGCGCGCCGGTGGCGGCAGTGGGCGTGGCGGCGGCCGCCGCGCCCCCGCGGGACGCTGAGGACACGCTGTTCGTGCGGCGGGGTGTGCTGGACACCGGCGACGTGGTGGGCTGCGGGGGCTTGGTCGCCGGCGGGATGGCCTTCTGCGTTTCCTTGTGCCACGGGTTCTCCGGCTGAAAGGCATAGAGCTGGGCATAGTCGACGAGCTGGCTCTCGCTGGTCAGGTCAACCCACTTATTCTTGTCCTCATCGTAGACCTTCACCTTGGCAATGTGGAAGGTGTGTGGAGGCACGCTCTCGGGACGCGTGTTGCTGATCTCAGTTGAAAACGCCGTCTCACACGTCTTGCTGATCTCCGAGACAGTTGGGCGACTGGGGAAGCTAAACTCGAAGTTTACCTTGTTCCCAAAAATGTCGGCAGCCACTTGAACAATGAACATTCTTCACGCGGTTGGGACTGGATAAGAAGGGAGAGAAAAGGGGGAGAAAGAAGAGTTGTTCTAGGTGGAAGAAAGCAAAGCAAAGAAAAATGCGTTGGCAAGCTGGATCAGTGCACTTCGGCACGAAGAACGAGGAAGGGAGAGAGGAGGAGGGAGAGAGCGGAGGAGGTTCAGGATGTACACGATGACGTGGTACTCAAGTACGTGTGTGTATGTGTTTGTGTGTGCGTCTGTACTACCATGACTGTGCACATGCACAATCGCTGTGGATGATGGCAGCAGCAAGAGTATGAGAAAGATGGAGAGAGACCATCGTCTGTGAGTTCAACAACGCAGCCCACGCCGCAAACTCCTCTCAGATGAACCTCCATCACAACTGCACAGCACGCCAAATACCACCGTGAACGGGAAGTACTCGCCTACCCGCTGCGAGGCGTGAGAGGAGCGGTTGCTTATCTTTGCCGTGTTAGCGTGAGGTAAGATGAACAGGTCGGTGACGGTTGACACAGAAAAAAAAAATGGAGAGCCCGGCAAGACAGGCACTGACGTGAGAGAACCCGGCATGGATGCCACCGCCATTGCCACCTCAATCACAGACTTGACCACGCTGCCGGTCTTGCGCGACTCTCACGCTCTGCAGTGTTTTCGGCCTTGTGTGTGCATGGAGAGCGGTAAGGTCAACGCGGCGCAGCTCGTACCCTCTACCGTACTTATCATTTTTCTTTTGAGCAAAGGCGTTTTTACGCGCGCGTGTGTGTATATGTGCTTGGCCTTTGTTTGCTTTGCGACTGCGCGCTGGACGTCCCTTTTTTATCTTTTTGCGGTGAGATGTGTTCGGTGGTGGTGCCGCCTTGCGCTAGTAGCCAGGTGTGGCCCTGGACCAACCGTATCTCACCCTAGTGGTGTTGAATAAGAATAATCCAAAGGAAAAGAGAAAGAAAAACAGAGAAGAAAATTCTTATCGTAATCACAAAAACAAGAAGAAGAGGGAGGAAGAAAAAGGAAAACACTCACCGCCGTGCTGTGCATTCCCGCAGCAGCCCATTAGCAGAGGCCGACAGCCACGTCATTCCCTTTCTTTTTTTCTCGGAAAACAAAAAAAAATGAGAAGCAAATTGCTGATCAAGGAAAAGTAGGAAGCGCGAAATCTGTGAAACGAAAATCACTGTGCAGCACGTTTTTGTTTTTCCTCTTCTCGCGTTGCAGTGAAGATGTTGTTGCCGTGCGATTCAGGTTGGATCGAATCGATAATTTTGAGCCAGCGGTAAGTACGGAAAAGCGAAAACGCGAAGGGGAACGTGTGCGCGATAAACAAAAGCGCGAAGCTTGACTGCAAAATACAAAGAAGGGGGCGAAAGTGTTGCGGCCGCCATCACACGCTCCGCTTTGACGCACGTGTCGCCGGTCGGGTGTGCGTGCCTCTTCACACCACGAGAGATGACACAAAGCAAAAAACAAAGCGGTGAGAGCGTAAAAGAAACACAGAATAAATCAAAAAGCGAAGATGCCGACACACGCATGCGCATGAAGACATAGGGAGGGGGGGAAGTGAAAAGTGCTCAAGGCGAGGCCGCTCCCTAAATGCACACTGCGCGGCGAGTGTGATCTTTCAGGCATGGACACCACCGCCAGCGGGTGTGCATCGCCTCGCTCATGAGTTTCTTCGGTCATCATCAATAATAAAAAAGGGAAGGGGAAGGGAAGAAAGGTGGCTTGTTGGCTCCGCAACCACGCGCTCAGGACAAATAAACAAAAAACAGAAAAAGGGAGAAGGTTCCTTTGCTTGCAAGTAGCATGAAGAGGATTCTCACTGTTACGGGAAAATAGGAACGAAAGGTGTGTGGACAGACCCGAGCGTGCGAGTTGTCAACGAACAATACAAGTCGATCACGGCAAAAGCAACAGAATAAAGCCAGTAAAAGGGAAAAACAAAAATGAGCGTGCGTGTTTTGTCGTTGGTTCACTTGATAAGGAGGGCACACGCATCTTTCAAAAACAGGAGAAAGCAAAGAAACAAAAGAAAAGAAAGCACGTGTTAAAAGGGAAGAGAGCTGGCGAGAGAGCGGTCGCGTGGAGGTAAGAAGGGCATTGCGCCACGACTGGAGCCCTCACGGACTTGCTCTCGCTTGCACCCACACCTCGTGTACGTGTGCTTGGTGATCAGGTTGCTCAGCGAGGCACACGCTCGCTCTCGCACTGTTTGCTTTCTGGTCTCACCCTGTGCGAAGAATTTTTGCGGGCTTCACCACGTGTGCGTACCTGCGTGTGCGGTCGTCGTCGGACACGTTGCGACACGAGGAGACGAGTCAGCCTCTGCGCGCAAAACGGGGGAGAAAAGGTGATCGACACAATCGGTAATGAAGCAGAGGGTAGCAGCCCCGCGCAGCGACTGCCAGCCAGCAGTAACTGTGGTGTGCCTCACTGCTCTCCAGGTGTGCGGACGTCACTGTCTCACTGAGCCGCGCGTTGCCCGTGACGCACGACACGAAGTTCAAGGAGGCAGCATCACGTACACCACTTGTGTGCCCGGCTGTGCCGGCACCATCCCCATTGCGACAGGGCCCCACACGGAAGGGTGGCCCTGTGCGGGCGGAAAGTGGGGGGACCACTGCACCTCTGTCGGTGCCTGTGGTGCAGTGAGAAACGCGGTGTTGTCTTGCGGGTAGGCTGGCGGCACCACCGTATTCGCGAGCCAGCTGTCCCAGTGCGGCAGACTCCCGGAGTAAGACGGAAGCGGTGCAGGGCCTGGTTGCTGGACGATAGTTGAACGGTCTGACGGTGGTGGCGCGCCTCCATGGCGGGCAGGGCCAGTGCGCTCACTGGAAGCCTGTGCGTGCGGTGACGTTGTGGAGACGCTGAGCAGTGGTGCGGAGGCGGCAGTGTGTGCACGGCGCACTTGAATTTTGTTGCCTTCCACAACACGGCCGATCATGGATGCTTGTGCGACGGCGGCATCCTCCTCGTGACGGAACAGGACGAACCCATACCCTTTGCAGACATTGCTGCCTTTGCGGCACATGACCTTGGCCGAGATGATGGGCCCGAACGGCGCGAACAGCTGGTGCAGCTGTGCGTCCGTGCACGTTTCCGGCAAGGAAGCCACGTACAAGTTCGACCCCATCTGCGGCGCGCTCGTCTCTTTAGGCGACTGGTACAAATTCACATCACTGTCGCTGACGTGAGAGGCGCTGCTGGGGTTGTACGGCGACTGTGTTGCGCTCAGTCCGACGTCGTCACGCTCACTGAGTGTGAACGCCTCAAAGTCGAGCCCGAGAAGCGACGACTCCGTCTTCACAAGACCTGTCGGAGACTTTGTCGCAGCAGAGGTGGAGAAGAACATTTGTGACTTGACCAAATGAGCGTTGTGTGTGTGTGTGTGTGTGTGTGTGATGAAGTCGAGCTAGGAAGAAAGGTGTCTAGTCACGAGAATGGGGAAATGAAGGGCAGGCGTCGGATCTTCGCGTGCTGGACTTGTGTTAGTAATGAGAGAAGAAAGATGTGTCAATGAATGGCGTATAGCTTTGCTTGACCAGTCACGTTTACCAGAGTTGAGGAAAGAGAAAGCAAGGTGAATGTCGAGTAAATATGTTCATAGTCACACATGTACACGTGTGGTGGCACGCACGTGTTTGAGACGCGCGGAAGGGAAAGACCCGCCGATCGCCCCTTTGCTTTTCACTTTCCTTCATCAGAAAGAAAGGAGCATGCGGAGGAAGAGTACACTCATGGACATGTGAGCACGCGGTGACGAGTGGAGACAGAGAGGGATGGGAGACATCGCTGGGTAGTGCTCTTTCTCCATGTTTTTGGTATCGCAGCTTCAGGTTGGCGAAGGGCTGTGTATTCATTGATCGGAGGAAACGGAAGAAAGATAGACGGTTGGGCCCGTTAAAAAAAAAAAAAGAAGGTCGCGGCTTGAGGGGTAATAACCGAAAAAAGGGGCACACGCGTCGTAGCGAAGGGTAAACGCTGTGAGACAATCACGAAGGCAAACAGCCAAAAGAGAGAATGACGTAACCAATATGTAAAGGCGTGTGTCCGTGTGTCTGTGTGTCTGTGTGTGTGTGTGTGTGTGTGTGGTGGATGGAGAATTCATGAGGCACGCCTTGCTCACCTAGTATCCGCAGTCAACGAGTGAAGAAGGAAGAAAAAAGGGCAAGGCGCTGCGACGAATGTGCATGTGGTATGTGCACGTCTCCAGATCAACCTTCACACTAACTTGATGTGCTCCGTTCACTGTAATGTGGCGATGAGCTTTCAAGTACACACCCGTGCGTACACGGACTTTTTTTTCTTTTGGCCGGCATTCCTTGCATTGATGCTGGGCCTTTTTTGTTGTTGCTTATTTGCTTTTTGCTTTGCGTGTGAGCTACTTGGACGTGGTATGCGCCAGCTTTCTCCGTGGTGTTTATTGAGCCCGTGCATGCGTGCGAGTCTGTCCACACGCGCGCCGGTCAGCGCGCGGAAGTGTTCGGAGAAACACACAGGAGAGAACGACAAAACAACGTTAGTCCGTGATGCTTTGACACAGCGCGGCACCGTTTCATTTCGTTGAACAGCCTTGACTTCCGAGGTGCGCCATGCATGTGCGCGCTGAGTCAGCGAACGGCATGCAACGCAACCGTGGAGTTTTCGGAGGGGCTGTGACGCGAGCCCTCGTCGAAGAAGGTGGCAAACGCAAAGCACCGTGAACGGCGACAATGGCTTAACAGTTGCTCTGAATTTTCTTTTTTTCTTAGCGGTGGCGAGGTGAAGAGCACCGATTACCTATTGACGAGTACCGTTCATCGTATGGCTCAGCAGCAAGAAAACACTCTCCGCGCACGACGAGACTTGAGATAATAGTGTGACTGCGCCGGTTTTTTTTTTCCACTGAGTGTGAAAACTGCATGTGCGTATTATTTTGGGCGGAGACGGAGGAAGAAAAAAAAGAGCGAAAAGGAAAGGAAAAGAAGGGAAAACAAAAGAACAGATAAATCACAGCTAAAAAAAGCGAAAAAAAAAGGTTGAGGTTGACCCCCCGCTGCAGGAGAAAAGGTGAAATAAGGAGACAGAGAGCCAGTCGTGGAGTGGGGAATCACACACGTGACACCACCGCTTCATCGCACTTCACGCCGACTGGCTCCTTCTCTGCTGCAATAAGGAGTCCCGAATTAATTTTTTTTTTTTGCGTTTCCTCTCCTGAAGAAAAAAAAACGATGCCTTTTGAACATCCCATATTTTCTGACTGTTGTTACTTTTGCTTTGATGACTGGCGGGCACAATCACTTTCGTTTTTCTGACTGTTTTTCTCCATCATTTTATTTTAGCTCTGCTGGACTCTCTGAGGTTGATATTTTCCTTCACCGGAAGCACTGTTGTGGTTAGCTTGTAATGCAACACATCCTGGCCATAAGGCAGCGATGCGCTGTTAAAGTCGATGGCGAGGCACGTGGTCACGCTCAGTAACCCGCACATGCGGTAAGATCAGTGTGGCGAAAGTAGACAGCACCTCATTAGGTCCCCAAAGGACAGTACAGAAGGCATGTTCACGTGGTGTCGACGTTTCGGTCCTTCGTCCTTCCACGCAGTTCTGCTGTTTGGTACCCAGCTGAGCTAGCGTGTAGAGGAAACGAAGGTTACGCAAAGAAGAGGAAAGCGTGCAGCAACCTTGACGCAAAAAAAAAAAAGGAGAAAAGTACAGTTGCGGGAAAGAAGCAAAAACAGGGCTCCCAATAGAGTGCCCAATAGGGCTGTTAGTGTGACGTCTCAGTGCAGCCTCGGAAGAGGTGTCGCTGTCGACTAAAGAGACAAGCGAAATAAAAAGAGAAAAACGGAAAAGAAGAGCAACTGAGGACGGTAAGACCAAACAAAAACAGGAAGAAAGAAAGAAGAGGAAACACTACCTGAAACGAGAACTGGAGGACAATACGATGTTCAGGTATACCATTAAAAGAGAGAGCAAACAGCAAATCCAAAAGAAGGGAGAGTGAAAGCACTGTCCAAAGGAAAAAAAGGGTGAAAAGGGGGAGCGAGACTTGTTCTTTCTTTTTTGATTCCAATAACTGCTAGTTGTTGGTTTGCCTACACAGAAGAGTATCTGTGATGAATAAAACACTTGAACAGGTACCTCCCAAAGAAAAAAATGTTAGGGGACACACTTTTGGCTTTCGACAGCGCGCGGCGAGCCACCCCCAGGATGCGGGTAGTACGTGGTGGCGATGCTCTTCTTCACATACCGGATCATTGTCAGCTTTCACACTTTGTGACTTCATCAGGGTGTGCGGAGGTGCCCGGCTAGTATCCGCACATCACAGCCTGGCGGCCGTCGGGCAGGATCACCACGTACATGGGCGGCGGCTGACTGACGGTCGGTATCAAGGTGAGGGTGTCCTGTCGCAGCATGGGCTGTGGCATGGTGATGGACGGGTACGCAGCGGTGGGCTGTGGAGCCACCATGGGCATCATCGGCACCATCGGCTGCGGCACTGGGTACAGAAGAGGATGCATCTGTGCGGTGGCGGACTGGGATGGGCAGAGGGTGCTTGTGGCATCCGAAAGGGCAAACGACGCGGTGCAGTCCTCGGTGTGAGAAGACAGGGAGTCCGACGGTGCGCCGACCTGACCCTTTTGAGGGGACTGTCCGTTGCGCACAGACTTGGATGCGCCGGGGTGAGCGATGCGCACCTGGATGGTCGTGGAGCCGATGGACATGCCGTGCAAGCTCATAACAGCCAACTCCGCGGCGCGCGGGTCTTTGAACATGACGAACCCATACCCCTTGGACTGCCGCGTGCCTTTGCAGCGCATGACGCGCGCAGAGGAAACGGCACCAAACGGTGCGAACAACTCGGTGAGCTGCGGATCAGTGAAATCCAGTGGCAGCGAGGCGACGTAAACGTTGCAACCGGAGGGAGCGGTGATCTTAGTCATGGTGGAACGACTTTGTGGGAAAGGTGAGTGAGAGTGTGTTGTTGGTTAGTTGGCTCGTGAGAGTGACTGAGCTGCGCAACCAACGAAGACGTCGAGGAGTGGTGTGCGTGAATGATCAAAGGAGAGGAAGGAAGAAAGAAGAGAGGTCACGCGCTTGGATAGGTGATACTCGAGCTGACCGGTGTGAGGAAGAGCAAGTGAAGCGCATTTATGCACCGCTGCACACGCACGTGTGCCTGCTCGCCGAGATCAACCAAAAATACCTCGTAAACCTTAGCGGGTGGCGTGTATGCCCCACAGTCAACACTTCGCAGCGAGGGGTGGATAAAGATGACGATGAGCGCGCGTCTGCGTGCCGCACCGTGAAGGATGGAGAGACGCGCCTCACTATTTTTCTTTTCTGATCGTTGGTTTTCTTTATTATCGTGACTATGGCTACGTCACACAGCAGAGTGACGGGGCCCGTGTGTGTGTGTGTGTGTGTGTGTGTGTGTGATCAGGTGACCACCATGCGAATTGTCCATCTCGCTTCCCTGTAGTGTGCCAGGGGCCGCGAGGGCGCGCGCACACGCACACAACGGCAGCTGTTGCTCACCAACAACAGGAGCGATGGGAGTGCTTCCACAAGCACACACACACACACACACACACACATGCGCACGAGTAACACCGTGTACGTTGATAGGAGCCGCCGTGCGTCCCAGTTGTGGAATTCTTGTACTCGACGCCACATCGGTTCGTCTCTCACCTTTTTAGAGGCGCTGCAAATGTGCAGTCTTGTGGAAAGTGCCACTGTCCGCAGATGAAGCACCGCACAGGAGGTCCATTCTTGTTGTTGGCATTGCTATGAGGGCAAAAGCGAGACACGTGACCAGTCTCTCCACACAGAAAACACGACTTGCCTGTTTTGAAGGGCTGACCTTCGGGGACTGTCACACCTGTGGATTTCGCCCGGCTAACATCGTCAGGCAGCATGTTCTCCGTTAGTGGTGCGCGTGGTGCACGGCGGTCAATCATGACGAGATTTTTGCCGGCGCCGCTGTCGTCCTTGAGGAGCTTGACAATCGCCTTGACAACCATCGCACTCACGGATTCCCAGCTCTGCGACGGATCGTTGATTTTCTGCGTCAGGGCCGAGTCGAGTTGTGTCTTGAGGTGCATGAGCAGTGTGGCATCCTCCTCCTTGCATTGGAAAGCCGTTACTTCATCGACGCACAGCTCGTTGTACTTCTGCAGGTACTCCAGTGTGCCGCCACCGAAGAGAATGATGTGCAGCGGCATCACAAACGACACTTCGCGCAAAAACGTGGTGGATGTCTTAATCTTGTCCACGTAAACGAGCAGCTGTGTCGGCAGCCCACGCGTGCCTTTACCAGCGACGCTGGACGGGTGCACAAGACAGTCAGAGCCATCAAAGGTGATGAAGTGAGTGGGCGCGCTGTGGTTCGCGTTGCGCTGCTTCTTGACGCGGGCCACGTTGGGGTAAAGACCAGCCACAAGGCATGACAAGATGCACCGTGCGCTACCCGAGTTGGCGTTGAACGCCACCCCACCGGCTTCGTACACGCGACTATCCATAGTCACATAGGGCTCAAAGCTGAACTTGTTCAGTGACGTGTGCTTACGTGCACCGTCAATGAAGCCGGCCTCGTACAGGTACCGCTCGTATTGCTTCTTTGTCGCTTGGATTTGAGTCAAGGTGGCTGGGGACAAGTAGCATTCGGTGCACAGCTTTCGTGCTGCGCCGGGACCTTCGTTGTGGATGGTGCTGATCCATCGGTTGTAGGCGAACCACGAGGCGAGATGATCTGACATGCGCTCACCGCCGAACGCTCGCTTCACCGCCTCCACCTCCGAGCGAAAGTCCATGGAGGCCAGGAACGGCGAACGCACCGAAAGACACGCAGCCATGGTGATGACCGGATCCAAACAGTGGAGCAACGCGCCGTGAATAATCATCTTGCCCACACGCACGTCAAGAGGTAAGTTGGCGAGATGTTGGCCCAGGGATGTCAAACGTTTTTCAGCGGTCAACGCACCAATAGTCGTGAGCACCTTGACGCTACTGTTGATGGCGCGTTCCTCGGGTGGTGTGAGGGCTTTTTTCAAGTAGGCCACCTCATCACCAAGGTGAAGCGAGTAGATTTGCAGAATGAGGCTCTCCAAAGGCACACGGTGCATTTCGCACAGCTGATGATCGTCGAACGCGTTGAACTGCGCCTCCGTGAAGAGACGGAAACAGTAGCCCTCTCTCACACGGCCAGCGCGACCCTGACGCTGACGGCAGTTCGCCTTGGACACGTTGACCGTCACCAGCTCAGACAAGCTCTTGCGCGCGTTGTAGCGGTTTTCCTTCGCCTTTCCAGTGTCAATGACGAAGACGGCATCGTCGATGGTGATGGAAGTTTCCATGATGTTCGTGCCTAGAATCACCTTTCGCTTGCCACGTGGTGGCTTGCGAAACACGCCCTGCTGCTCCGACGATCCCAGGGAACTGTGAAGGTTGTAGAAGAGGCACGTTCGCGCCAGTGATGGATTGTCCTTGAGGGTTTCCATGCAGCGCTGGATTTCTGCCATGCCAGGCAAAAAGACTAGCACGGCTCCCTCAATGCGCAGCTCGTTGTCGATGTACACGACGATGGACTCGATGAGTTCGTAGTTGATGATATCCAAGTTCATGCGGGAGAGAGTCTCCAGCGTGGCAGGGGAGGCTTTCACTTGCTTCGCAAGGTCGCGTTGCGCCTCCAGCTGTTCAGCGTCCTCCTCTACCTCGTCAAGATCGAGGTTGAGAACGTTTTTGCGAGTATTGCGACGACGCGTCTCCTTGTTCGCGCTGGGCTTTGAGAAGGGCGAGCCATCCTCCAGGATGTAATGTGTGGCTGGGATGACTTGCTCGAGGTGCATCACGTTCACTGGGAATGTGCGACCTTTGATGCCGATGACAGGAGCCCCGCCAAAGTAACGCGCGAAGAGGTCCGAATCCATGGTCGCACTCATCAGGATTACCTTGAGATCGGTGCGCTTGGTCAGGAGGTCGCGCAGCAGGATGAGCAAGAAGTCCGTGTCCACACCGCGCTCGTGGATTTCGTCCACAACCAGGTGACTCACGCGGCCCAGAAATTTGTCGGTCTGCAGGCGGTGTAGCACAATACCGGTCGTGCAGTAAGCAATCTGGGTTCGTTTCGACACGCAGTTTTCCAGACGGATGGTGTAGCCCACCGTTCCTCCCACCGCCTCGTCTCGTTCCTCGGCAACACGGATGGCGACGGACGTCGCAGCGAGACGGCGGGGCTGGGTGCAAACAATATTCGCTGAACTCCCCATGCCATCTTCGCACATGAACTCGTACAAGTACTGCGGAATCTGAGTTGTCTTACCGCTACCTGTTTCACCGCCGATCACGACAACGTTGCTGTTCGCCAACGCCTGGCGCAACTCCCCGCGCATTTGGTGGGCGGGTAGCTCCTGGCGCTTCGCACTCAGCGTGCCCGTTTTGCGCAGCTTTTCCCATGAGGCCTGTAGCTCCCGATCCAGGTCACGGTCGCGCGCGAGAAACTGGCGGCGCACCAGTTCACCCTCAGGGCCGCTGCCGTCGACCACCTGCATGGCCACCTTCTCGGGCATGGAGAACTGGAGAAATCGGTCTTGTCCCTCGTCGTCGTCGCCCTGGACGCCGCCTCCAGTGAGGGCACCCACGAACGCCTTGCGCTGATCTGCGGCCTCTTGTCTTTTCTTCAACTCGGCGTCGCGGCTCTGGCGCGCGGCGGCAATATCCTCAACCGGTGCCGGGCTGATGGACGAAATGACCCCACCAATGGCCGACGCCAGCGCCACCAAGCAGCCTGTCCCCACAAACCCGTTGATGGCCTCGATTGCCGCGTCCATCACCGCACGGCGGTTCACCGCAGACAGCTCGCGGGTGCAGGACGGTGCGACACAGAGCGTGAGCGAGTCTACTTTACAGGAACCGGTGAGCGGCTGCAGAAACAGCTGTGGAGGCTCAGACGGATAGTAGTCCGGGATGCGAACGACAGCCAGAACCGCCTTGTCTTGACTAGTCATGAAAGAGAAGTAAAGCTCGCGATCGTGCGTGTCAGCGTCATCAAAGTAGCGCTTCCCCAGAAAAGCGTCTGAGAAGAGGCTTTCGACTGACTGAAGCTCCTCTTCCAGAAGAGCGTCACCCTCCTCGGCGTCCCCTGTGGCGTCTTCGTTCTCATTGTCGCCGTCCTCACCTGCTTGCTCCCGACGAAACCACGTCATGCAGTTAAACAGGTCGAAGCAGCTCTGCACGAGAAACGGCTGCAACGGGCCGTCCTCGGCCATGAGCTCAGAAATGCCAGAGAAGGACGGAAACTGCTCGTTCTGCATCACATCCGTAATGTACTGTGTGACCAGATCACGAGGAAAGCCCAGTCCCTCGAAAACACGCTGAAGTGTCTCCGTAGGCGTGAGCGGTGCATTTCTGTGGAGCGTAATGCGGGTACCGACACTGGAGTCAAAATGCTTCTCAGGCACAGGGACGGCACCAGCTGTCGCAGCGTGCTGCAGCACATCAATAATCATATCCCTGCCCGCGTTTGACATCATTGACGGAATGGCTTTTGCCGTGGGCGTCGGAGACGCACCGCCTCCACGGCCTCTGCCACCGCCACGTCCACGACCACGTACCTCACGCGGCTTGCGTTGTCTGTTGGGGCCCATCTTGTATGCGTCCCTCTGTCCACAGGTTTGCTATCTGTCGAACCATTGCACAAGGGAAAACACGTGTTCCCGCGCGCGTGCAATGGTCCGCAAAAAAAAAAATCCACAAGGAAAACGTTAAGAAGGGTGAATAGAGGGGAAGAAGGCGTCATCAACTAGATGGATTTGCGGCGTTGCGCCGCCCAACTACACGACAAGTGCCAATGGGGCGAGGCTCGTTTGGTAGATGTGTGTGAGGGTGTGCACAATGTGCTCTCACTTGAGCGTGGGAAGACAGGCCGCCACCGCGTCTGCGCGTGTATCTGGTGGACACCCACAATAGCACGATAAAGAGCTTTGGTCCCCCGGTGTTCTCCCGGTCTTTACTTTTTTTCTTATGGCTTTCCGTTTTTCGTGTCAGGACCCTTTTGCTTTTGCCCGTCGTGAAGTTATCAGAATTTGCCGCACTGAGGTGAGTACGTCAGTGCGGGTGCGCATCGTGCTGTGAATGGAGAGCTTTCTGTCTCTCCTGTTTGAGCGCTTGGTGTTGTTGTTTCTGTTGTTGTTGACACGGGTAGTTGTTGTTGGTCAGATGGTGGCTCTTCCTCCCAGCAAGTGTTCTCTTGAAAAGATCTCTCACGAACCACATATTCTCTCTCTTTTTTTTATTGTTTGTGGATGAAGCAGCGTGTGTGTGTGGACAGCGCGTTCTTTTGCTTGTTTGACTTTGCCGAGACGAAGGGGTTCTCCGGTCGCCCACCCACGTTCCGAAAGGGAGTTTAACGTGGGAAGAGGGGGAGAGCAGGAGATACACTCTTTTTTTGTTTTCGACGTCTGTCGGCAATTTTTTTTTTTAACCATCCTCACACACATCGTTCTGCTTCGAAAGCATGCACTGTGAGAGGAAACGACTCAGTCTTGGGAGAACCAAAAGTGAGAGAGCTAGAAAAGAGCGACGCGAGTGGAACAAAGTGCGAAAAAAAAAGAAGAAAAGAAAAGAAAAAATGGCGAGTGTATTTTGAATTTGAATGTGGAGTTGGAGAAATCACTGTAAGTGGTAATCAAGTTGGAAAATCAAAGTGAGTGGAATCGAAATAGTTGTTAAACAAGAAAAAAAAAGCTACTCCGTCGCGCGGTATGCGGAGACGTTGTCAGGAGACAATATCACGCAGTGCAGACACGCCAGAGTGGTTGTCAGAGCGTCGGCTACTGCGGCACAGAGATGGCGGGGGCCTGTACGGGCACCATGATGTACACAGGCTGGTACTGTACAGGGCACTGCATCGCCATCATCTGCTGGGCCATGATCGGGTACAGCTTCTTTGCGGATGCCTCCGGGCGAGCGAAGCGAACCTGAATGCGAGTCGACTGAACACTGAAGCCCTGCAGGCCGATGACAGCGTTGCATGCATCGTCTTCGCGCTCAAACAGGACAAACCCGTAGCCCTTGCAGAGACCAGTTTCCTTGTCGCGCTTCAGCGTACATGTCACAATCGGACCGAACGGCGAGAACAACGCACGCAGGGCCTCCTCCGTGAATGTCACGGGAAGGCTGGCGACGTAGATGTTCCGGCAGTAGGGAGAGGCGAAGGACATTTTTTCTGAGTGCGGCGGTGAAAGGCGAGGGTAAAGGCGTGGAAAACGGCTGATAGAGGAGTGGTATGAAACGGGGGGAGAAACTGTTCGAACGCAAGAAGAAAACCAGAACACATAAGAAGTCCCATACCGAGGCAGTGGACAACAGGCGCAAGAGGACAAGAGACGTGAGACAAGGCAGGGAGGATGAGTGGAATCATGTTGAGAAAAAAAAAAAGGAGATTGCAAACGTGACGCGACGGTGTGAAGAACTCACTGGGCGGTTGTACTGGGCAGTCTCAGGGAAGACACGCAGAAGCGCCAGTACCGTCTTTTGTTGTTGTTTTTTCCTGCGTGGGTGACTCTGAGAGCAGTACCACGACAAAAAAGAAGATCGCGAGATTGGTTGCTATACAGGCCATGCAAAACCAGTGGCAGCGAGGACAGTGACAGACGACCAAAGCGACCGACGGATACAAACCCGCGCGACGCTGTCATCGCCTGATCCGTAACAGCAACGTCGCCGACACACACACACACACACACGCACCTAGCTCAAAGTAGACGACCGATATTTCATTTTTTTTTTTGATGAAGCTATTGCGCACTGAAAAAGCAGCAATGCCGGCAAAACTGCGCCACAGAGTCTCTTTTTCCGTGTATTCCCAGCCAACGCGCACGTGCGAGACGAAAAGACGAGCAACGGCAACACAGCGGTGAGCCTGTCACGAGCGACGAGGAATCTTCGCAGCTGCATACACGCTCAGACTATTTTGGCGGCACTCGGCGAGCCCGCTTTGTTACGGGCTTGACGATATCCTCCATGTCCACGCTGGGAGACCGCGTGCGCTTCTTCGCACCCTCTTTGAACGCGTTGGGACACAGCCCGTTCAGCTCACACTGAGCGCATTGCGGTTTCACCGGCGAACACACAGTTTGCCCAAGGCCAACGAGCAGGTGATTGACTTCACGCCAACACTCTTTGGGCAGCCACGACTCCAACGCCTTGCGTGTGTCCTCGGGTGACTTCACGCTCGGCGGCACCCATCCGAAGCGTTGACTGATACGGTGCACGTGTGTGTCAACACCAATCCCGAGCACACGCCCGTCTGCCTCCTGTACGAACAGATGGGCCATCTTTGGTCCGACACCTGGCAATGCAATCAGATCCGCGTAATCGCGCGGCACCTTACCGCCGTACTTGCTTAGAATAATGTCAGCCGCCTCCTTGATGTGCTTCGCCTTCGTGTTGTGAAATCCAACCTTCGAGATCCGCGTGTTCAATCGGTCCACTGTCATCGCCGCAACTGACTGAGGTGTAAGGCCGGTCGCGAGAAGTCCCTCCATGGCGGCCGCGGTGACCTGATCCTTTGTCTGCGCGCTCAGCATGAGAGCCACAAGCGTGTGAAAACGCTGTGTCTCTTTGGGTGCAGACTTGTCGCGTAGCTGATGGCACCCGATGTCATCGACAGGTGCCCGCAGCTTACTGCGGTACTCCTCGACAGCGTGGAACAGCTTTCGCCAGTCGCTGGGTGGCGCGAAGGGCACGCTCTTGGGAGGCATGAATCGTCGTCACACCTCTGCCAACGTGGCGACGGAAAAAAACTTCGAAGTGCCGATGGGGTGGGAGAAGGCGAGAGAAGAAGCAGGTGATACGGTGGCATGCTTCCAGGCATCTGGTTGCGGGTGTGAGCACGACCGTCTCCGGCTTTTGCAGCCTCCATGTGGTGGAGTGACGCCTGGGAGCGCGCAACCACACAGCGAGGATGGTGCCCGGGGGTGCATTCAGGTGACGAGCTTGGTGCGCACGAAGAGACTCCACGTTTCTTTTTATTCTTTGTTGGCTGAGCGGAGTGCTTTGTGTCACGTGGCGTATTGACTGCTCCCCGCTTTTCCCTCCGGCTCCGCTTTCTTTTGTGCCGCGAGAGGGGGACGGAGAACAAGTCAAGAGGATAAAAACGTACACATACACACACACACACACACACACAGCGTGTGTACCGTTGAATGTCGGGAGCGATACCCTTCTTTCCCCCACTCACATCTCTTGCAGCTCATTCAAATATGTGTAGGAAGAGAACAGCACGAACAGATAGCGAAACCACACCAACTGCGATGCGTGCCTCCTCATTGCCCCAAAGCTTGTATGAGCGGAAAGCGGAGGAATGATGACGGTGCAGTTGCGCCGCAGGTTCTGCTGCCTGCTCGCAGTGACCAAGTAGTACAGCAGTGAGAACGGACCAGCGTACTTGGAGATAAGAGCTCGAGATTTCAGCTCCAGGAAGATCAGTCCAGGTGGCATGCTCGTCTTCACCTTCAACACGCCGTCGTGAACGGCAACGTGATTTGGGTGCAGCGAAATGCCAAACTGATCAAATGTGACGACTGTGCTTATTTGACCGAACCTTCCAATGTACTCCGACACATACCGCTGCACGATCTCAGCATCCCATTTTTCCCTCATGCCATCTTTCAACGCAGGGTCGTTGACTACCTTCACGTTTCGTCGCTGAATCCCAAAGAAAGCCGCACTCTCCAGTAGCTCACCCTGTCGTACGTCTCCGAGACCCCGGAACCCTCCGTTCGAGAGGCACAAGAAGTGAACTGGTGTATTCCGTCGACGTAGGTACTGCAGCAACGGTGAGAAAAACATGGCTTCGTCGTCGGGGTGAGCAAACACGAGCAGCACATCGCCGCGAATGTCTGGCACGTTCCACACAGCGGATCGAAGCCACTGTGCGACGAAGGCAACGAGGCCGACAACAGCCAACCACGACCAAGGTCCCATGGCACAGCACGCGTGGTATCTGAGCCCGCAGAGAAAAAGACTACTCACCGTGTCAAAAAGGCTACCTACCGGTGGAAAAGCCCTGCACACGTCCGAGGTACGGGTGTGCAACCACAGCGAAGGAAAGCCTTCGAGGAGAGTGAGGCAAATCAGAAGGGAAGGGGGTGAGCAGTAAATAGAAGGGAGAGAAG
Source organism: Wallacemonas sp. TrypX (assembly GCA_030849625.1). Lineage (NCBI taxonomy): Eukaryota > Euglenozoa > Kinetoplastea > Trypanosomatida > Trypanosomatidae > Wallacemonas > Wallacemonas sp. TrypX. The sequence goes on from JASANP010001009.1 coordinate 26,952, forward strand.
TGACGTTGTAGCCAACTCAAAGACACCGTAGTGTACGCGTGAACGCGTGTGTACTACACACGCCGGGATTGTCTGGCTGGTTAAAAAAAAAAAACACGTTAACTAGACGTAGTGTTGCCGCCGCGCCACAGTAGCCGTCCGGTGGGTGTGGCGGCTCTTGCTCCGCGCTGGTCGAGGGTGGGCTCTGTTTCCTTCGTTCTCTTGTTGTTGTTGTTGTCTTTTCTTTGCCCAAAAGAGGACAAAACCACTCCATATCAATACAGACCTACTGGACGCTGACAGCAACGAAAGAGAAGTGGAGTGCATGAGGATCACAGATCAGCTTGTTGCTTGTATAGCAATGGTAAGTGACACGCGTGGCGGAGTGCGGCCTAAGGGGGGGGGGGTCTCGGCAGCATGAAAAAAAAAAGAACAACAAAGAGCTGCAAAAGGGCTGGCAACGAGTACGCAGTGAACGTGCGCACGAGAAGAAAGGTGATTCCCCGATACGTGTGTGTGTGTGTGTGTGTGTGTGCACGACATTTTTTTCCTGTTTTGAGTTTCTTTTGATGTGCGTGAAACCGTGGGATGCGCTGGCAAGCGCTGCTGGGGCGAATGTGTGGATGTGGGTGGTGCACGTCGCTCAGCGCCCATAGGTCCACACGCGGTACACGGAACACAGGCCGGAAAAGAGCCCGGCCACGCTAACGGGGCCTTGCGTGCCTTTCCAGCCTTTCAGGTTGCACGTGGCGACGAAGATGTCAAGAAGGAGCTTGCACTCCGTCACGCAGATCCAATGAAGCTCAAAATCAGTCCACAGCAGTCGCGCGTACGAGTCAACCAAAATGACGTCATTCTGTTTATCTGTCACATTGGGTTGCGGTGTTGCCGGTGCCGCCTTGGTGGCCAGCTTGTCATCTCCTTGTGTCTGTGCAGACGCCATCTTGCGCCGCAGCTTGTCGACGCGGTCATACTTGGAAAGTAGAGAGAACGACTCCTTCGAGAAGACAATCTCCTCCTCGTTATACGGCGCAGACGCATCCAAGATACCCTGGTAGAGACGCAGCGTATTCAGACACAGATCGATCAAGAGCACAGGCAGCCCGCATTTGGTGGCGGTTGAGATGAGCTTTCCTGCGACGTTGCTGTGGAAAAACCCCTTTTGCACCAGGAACGCAACGTCTTCGCAGAATGACTTGATGAAGAGGAGTGCTCGCGCGATCAAATCGGCGATCATTTGGCACTGAATAAAGAGAGCGATCCACTGACCCCCGTTAATGGGGATATACACTAGCTCAGACGCCTTGATGACCGTCACTCGCATCCGAACAAACTCACCGAAAAAGCGGCCCAGGCGAAACAGCCGCCGACTGTTCACAATTGTCATCAGGTTTTTTTCAATGCGGGAGAACTCTTCGCCAGGGAGGTAGTTGATGTTGAAGTCCACCGAGTTCCACCAGAGGCGGATGCGAAGCATGTATTGCGCTACTTTGAATAACTTGTCACGGCCCTGGTGAGTCTGCAGTAATTGCCGGAGCCGTGTCGTCGTTGTGATGCCCTCGAACGGGTCGCGCCCTAGGACACGAAGGGCATCGGCTTCACTCTCCTCACTATGCGCCATGAATCCACTGAACGCTGACTAACACAACAGAAACACCGACAAACGCTTGAGATAGCAGCTTCTGGTAAAGCCAAGCACACACAAGCCCTAGCACAGACGGGAGAGTCATTGAGCGGAGGGCGGGGAGAGAGACGATGGGGGCAGGAAGGACTTTGACGGGCTGCGGGGAGGTGGCAACGGCAAGACAACGGGAAGCTGACGAAAGAAGCGACAAATAGTGCACGCTCCCTCAACCCCCTCCCTCTTTCCGCACGCAGACGTTGCCCACTTGTGCGGCCGTAAAGTATCCAGTGGGAGAAGCAGGAAAGATGGTGAGGAGATTTCGTGGGCACACGCAACGTGCAGCCGCTGCACCAACCGTGTGTGTGTGTGGTTTTCTTTTGTCTTCATCACACAACAGCTGACTACATGACTTCACAGTTTACGCAAAAAAAAAAAAGTGGAAGCACAAAGAGACACACTGTTCAATGCGTCGCGTGGGCCCTCACTGCTGCTCAGTTCGGCGCCGTTGATTGGCGCGCTGCTTCAACACCGCGTCAAGATTGAGCTCAGTGGATGTAATGAACCGCAACAACCACCCAGCGGAAACCCGCCGCAGGCGTGCAGTCTGGCTTTCGGTGAGGCGCACCCTCTTCATGCGATGAGCCAGCACGGCAATCGGAGTGTCGGGCTTCTGGAGAGCGCCATCCGCATCCCGATGCGCTGCGCGTAGGCTTTGCTCGCGTCGCAGTCGGGCCTCGGTGGCCTCGTCGACACGAATACGGTACGCCAAGCGACCTCTGTACTCCCGGGGTCCGACCACTTCGTCAGGATTGCCCGTTGCAGCATCCCAGTGCGTGTTGGCGGATGGCTGGAACACCTCCCAGCTCCCTTCATCTGGCCATTCGCACTCCGACTGAGGGAGCGGCAATGGCGCCAGCGCCGTGTTGGCAGCGGGAATGACGTTGTGAAAGTGAACATGATCCTCGTGCTCCTTCTCGGCTGCGTAATCGGCTGCTTGGCGAAGGTCGGCGTGAGTGGCCTTGTCACACGGAAGGTAGGTGCCAACTGAGTACTTCTCTAGGAAAAGATCGGTTCTGCCGCGTGGGAACTTGTCTTCTCTTCTGGTGTCTGCCTTCGAAAACGCCGAGCCCAGCGCATGCTCCGTCTGCACCAACAAGTTCCACGCTGCCATTTGGCGGCCGCTGTGCTTCGAGTCCGCCACCTGCTCAACCTGCCGTTCGGCAAACCCGAGTGCCTCCCGCTCGTGATGGTGTAACAAGTGGTACTGAATTGCCGTATTTCCTAGCAGGATCAAGTCCTCCGGGGACGAAGAGCAACACACCATGCAGTTCTCGTACACCTTTGAAGCCATTTTTTCGTCTCTGAGTACACAGTTTTCCGCTTGTGCCCACTGAGAAAAAACCTTCCAGTCGCTCAGACCCTCGCTCGCCGCCACTTTGCCGATGCCCCGCAGCTGCTTTACGTGGGCTTTCGAGGCATCCCCGTCAGCAATAACCTCAGCACCAATCCGCTGTTGCAACAGGTACCTTAATGCACTGTCCTCCACTGCGGAACTCAAGTTGGCATGCTGGTCAAGGGCACTCCACAGGCTGGACAGCGCGAAAGAGTTGGCTCCACATAGGGTGATGCCACGGTTGACTGTTTCCAGTGCAGCGTTCAAATCATCTTGATACTTGATGAGAAACAGCGCGTAAGTGTACCAGCACTGCTCATCATCGGCAAGCTGTGTGCACATTTGGCGGCACGCTAAATCCATACGTCGTTTCTGCAAGTCGACATTGAGCTTTTCGTCAACAAGGGCGTCCTCCATCACCTGAAGCAGCTCCATCCACGAGCGGCGAACATCACACCACGCAGCGTCGCTGTCCAGTTCTGCAAATCGGTCAGGCCAAGTCTCCGACTTCAAGACCAACGAGATATACAGGCAGTCGGCCTCAGTGACGGCGGGCGAAGACGATTGTGTCATCTCAAACTCTTTGTACTCTCGATAAAGAGATTCAATGCCAAAAAGCGGCACTGTGAGGCCCAGCTGATACACCTCCCGCTTCCGCTCCACGGTTTCGCAGCACGAAACAGCTTGCATCCACAACGAAACACTGCAAGGGTCCAACCCAACTGCCTGGACAGCTTCCAGTGCCACTTCCTCATTCAACGGAACATTGTGGCGCTTCGCATACTCGAAATAGACATCCCACGCATCACAGTACACGGCATCCTCGACGAGCCTACCAAGGAGAGCCTGCTGCTCATCGTCTGGGAGCCACCGGACATCGCGGATATCAATCGCTGAGGGTGGATAATCCACGACCCCTTCTTCTGTTGACATTAACGAAGGAGAGCCCCAAAACGAGAGAGAGAAGCAACCGCCAAGAATGAAACAAAAAAAAAAGGCAGAGTCACTGCAACAGTCCAAAACAAAGACGACAGATGAAGAAGATACGGGGGAGAAGGAATGGTAGACGATGACAACGTGAAAGCACTCGCGCGCAGTTTGGATGGGTGCTTGACGGAGAAATTCAAGGGCCTTATGCGTAAGCTACTTGTTCAGCGGCACATAATTGACGCACCTCCGTTTCGAGGTGAGCATAAAACAAGAACTGGCCATTCGAACATCACCAACAGAAGTCTAGGGGAAAAAATGAGCAGCGCCGACGAGTTCCATGGGCAAACGCAAAACCGAGCAAAACAAGACAACCAAATCCGCACCATTATGTTCAACACAGTCAAGGAATGAGTGAGTTCGCGGAAGGAGGGAGGTGGGGATTGGCGGCCCCATGAGTGCCTACCTCATTGCTGTGACTTTTTCTCTTCAAAGTACTGTGCTGGGCCACAGTGCATCCAATCCGTAAGGGCTGCCGCTCGCTTGTACCGTGCCATAAGCTGCTGCACATCGGACGGCTTCATCTGCATATCGTACGGTTGTGGCTCACTGCGACGGACAGCATCAAAGTTCCGATCCATCGTGTAGTCACAGTGAGGAATAAAGCACGTCGTCAGGCACTGCACAGTGTGTTACCTTGAGCTTGTACCTAGTCAGGTTGTAAGCAAAGGATGAAAGGGGGGTGAGAGGTAAGAGACGAAATGGAGATGAGGCACGGTGGCTGCCTGTGGTCGTCACGCGGACAAGAGGCGCCGACGTCCCAAGAGATTGGTAGAAAGAAACACGCCTGTCCACGTAGGCGAGCCCTGAAGGTATGCATATCCGCACAATTTCAGCTGTGCCGTGCGGACGGGTACCCACACTACGACAAGGTGGCAGAGCCACCGTTGGCGCACACTTACTGTGGCAACACGTCTGTTCTTCTACCAGTCGTTGCCTTTCTGCGGTCAGACGTGGCACAGAAATCCTTCCGCACTACAGGCATGTGCATGTTCTTTGGTTCAGTTACTTTGTCAGGCACATGTGCGCACTGGGCTAATAAAGATTTCCTACAAGCTGTTTGAAACAAAAAAAAAGGGGGCAAAACGAGGTGAAAATATGAAAAAAAGAAAACTATCCGCTAACATCTACAGCAGAGCTCTCACGACCTTAGTATGTGTACTCCTTGCCAAGGTAGCCAGCCCAGCACTCGAACTCTTTGATACCGCAGTCACGGTTGAGGCCGTTGTTACCCCAGCCGAACGCAAACGCACCACCAGGGAAACGACGGTGGCGAATACGCGCAAAAGGGTTCTCGGGACCCTTGTAGGTGATGTAGTGGTGGGAGTGGCGGAGCTTCTCGTACATGATCCAGATCACAGCCAGCATGCCGAGACCAGCCATGCGGCTGCTGTGGCGCAGCCCGTGCATGTTTGCAGGGTTGAAGAGCGGATCATCCGGCATCGGAAGACGACCAGTGCGGCAAGAGGCCATGTTTGATAGTGTTTGTCGCTGAGTGAGGTTAATTGCTTTTTGAGCAGCAAGGATCTAACACTGTAGTAGTGCTAGAGAACTATTTCGATGGGGAATGCAATCATGGTGAATCAACAGGAAGACGTGGGTAGGAGACAAGGTGCTCAGTGACGTGTTCAATGTTTGAGTGGACAGTCAAGAAGGTTGGAAACACACAGAACGTGTGAAGACACAACGTACCGGGCGTTGTATGAAAAATATGCCAATGGTACGACGGCGGTGATGTTGAGAGCGCTAAGCACGGTGTCGGTAATGTGCCAAGTCCCTACGCAAAAGTGAGATTCCGTGGGAGCAGCGGCACAAGCCAGCAAGACGGAAATACCAGCACCTTGCGAGCGATGCCGCCTGAGCGGTTGAGGTTAGTTTTTTTTCTTTTTGTGCGTATGTTGGGCTAGAAATGAAGAGGACGATGTAGGTGCGGAGTGCATCAACATACTGACGAGCACAATACTAGAGACAGTCCGATCGGCTCCGTTGGATGTCCTGGTGCCCACACGCAGTTTGCTACTATTCCTTTCTCTTGTAATATGGTGTGCGGAAGTGCGCACGTCTGTGGTTGTTTGCTTTTCATTTATCAGGCTGCCCTGTTTCGTTGACTTGAAAAGAAAAGTACTCGCAACGGCGCCAAGGTCATTTTTTCAATATGTGTACTCCTTGCCAAGGTAGCCAGCCCAGCACTCGAACTCTTTGATACCGCAGTCACGGTTGAGGCCGTTGTTACCCCAGCCGAACGCAAACGCACCACCAGGGAAACGACGGTGGCGAATACGCGCAAAAGGGTTCTCGGGACCCTTGTAGGTGATGTAGTGGTGGGAGTGGCGGAGCTTCTCGTACATGATCCAGATCACAGCCAGCATGCCGAGACCAGCCATGCGGCTGCTGTGGCGCAGCCCGTGCATGTTTGCAGGGTTGAAGAGCGGATCATCCGGCATCGGAAGACGACCAGTGCGGCAAGAAGCCATTGTTGCTAATAACTACTTATTGTCGTATGTTTGTGTGAATTGTATTTGTATGCGTGGTCTCGTTGATGAAGGCAGGCACCAAACAACTGTGTTCGGGATGCAGCTACGTGGCACATTAATCAAAGTGATGAGAGCAACATTAGAGTAGTCGATATAAATTTATTTGGGTGGGAACGGCAAAGGAGAAAACGACACAACTACCACAGAGGTGTGAAGTGCTCCATCGAATAAACAGCGCACAAGACAGGGATAGTCACCGTCCCTACCTTCACTGTATTGTTTCGCACGCTGTTTTTCACTGCAACGTCTCACTGGTAGCAGCTTAGCCTGGCTACTGCACGTGAGTACGACTGCGACTGTGTGTGCGTGTGTGTATACATATATGCCGTGTTGTGTTGTACTGTGTTATTCTTACTCGGCGGAAAAAGCAAATTATTAGAATCAGAAAAGACAAGTGTGCGCATTCCTGACCTCTGAATAAGGGCTCAGTGCACTCAGAGTGACACTCTACTTCTTTTTCCTCTGTCCCGGTCAGAAGGTGGCAACAACCCGCAGAGATCCACGTGACAGCCCTTCCACCACCCAAACGTGCCAAGCAGCGGTGTCGTTACACTATCGGCAGCTTTTTCCCCATCATTGCGTCGTTGGCTGCGTTGCATTATAGAGACGATGCTTGCATTACAAATGGGCATCCGAATCTTTGTGTGTGCGCGCGAGCAATCAGTCACTTCGCTTGCGTTTCAAGGAAACTGTGCTCCGCTTGGCCTCTGCGGACATTTTCGTCTTCTCATCTGCAGGTGGCTCAACTGCGTCGTCAAGGTCGTCGACAATGGGGTCCATGTTGTCCCACAGCTCGTCGCCAAGCTTATTCGCCTTCTCTGGTATTTTGGTGTTGACCACGCCACTGTACGAGGCCACATCATCAGATAACGGCACACCCTTGTCAAACAGCACACAGTTAGCCCTCTGCTTGACGTAGATAGACATTAGTAGCTTCCCTGTCGGGACATGATACAAGCGCGCTTTTCGGTCAAGTCCCGCCACACCGAGGATCTGATGACCACTTGGATGCTTGGCCATACACCGTACACTACCGACGCCGCCTCGTAGTTTTGCGCGGGACGTAAATCCACGCCGCGTGTCGTAGAGGTGCACATCGCCGCTTGCCTCGCCAATCAAGAACTTGTTTTGATTCCACTGAAGCATTGTAGTCGGTCGGCGTTCAATCTCACGGCTGATTTCAAATTCTTGCACTGGACGGTCGCTGGCCCTTCTGTCGTAGAAGCGCACTTGGTGATAAGCGGTAGAGGTGCAGAAGACAAACGGGTTGATGATTGTGACACCCGTGATGAAAATGGGGAAGGGCACGTCTAAAACGTGATCGCGAACGTTGCGAGCGGTGAATACGGGCACGGAAATGTCTTCACTGGCCACATCGTACACACACAGGTCATTCTCTTTGCCGCCCATCGCAACCATGCCGTATTTCCGGTGTATGTGTGCAGCATCCACAGGACCGTTGCCGTTTGCCACCTGAGGGTTCTGAAAACGGTCGTCTGTCATCACAATATTGCCGATCTTGTCTACGAGACAGAGCCGGTCCTTGACAAATGACATGGCGTTGGGAAGCGCCGCCACGTAGCCTATATTGCGTGACGTCACCATCATCTTCTCCTCCACATCAAGAAGGGTGACCTTGCCGTCCAATGTGGAGAACGCGAGAGCCGTGGTATCTGCGTTGAGCCAACACATGCTGCTCACTCCGCGTTTGCGGTCCTGCTTACCATACGTAAACTTGAGTGTTGCGCCGCTAGCCTTGGAGATGTCCCACACTTTGACAAGACCAGTTTCGTCTCCTGTTACACACGACATGGTGGTGTACAGACAGATCGAATGACACTAAACAAGAGCAGAGGTTCCACGAAAAAGGCTTGGCGAACAACGTGTATCACGAATACTGTGGCTTCACCACAACTCTCAGACTACGCACCTTTTGCTTCAGTGGGTACGAAAAAATGCCTATCCACCAGTTGTTTTGGGGTGGTTGGGAAATGAGAGCGTGTACGCAAAATTATGAAAGCCGTCCGCAGTCCCGTATAAGAGCGGACGAACCAAACTGAAGAAAAGGAAAACCGAGCAGCGACGCAGGGAGAAGAATATGAAAAAGGAAGCACAAAACACAAAATCCCGATGCATGTCAGACATTTCTGTCGAGGACAGGCTGGGTTGTGTGGCTGGATGAGGGAGAAGAGATTGTCAAGCTAAGCGTTCTGCCACTTGGATTCTTTTTTTTGTTTTTCATTGAAATGACAAGCTCAGTGATGTTCGTATCGAACACATGCTGCCACGTTTCTGTGTGCTGGCTGGGAAGTAGTAACAAGTCTTCAAGCCTGATCAAGTTCCAGATCTTTGGCAAACTCCCGTTCCGTTAGTGTCAAAACGGTGGATGCCTCGGATAAAATTTTCTGCCGCTTCAAAATGTCGATGAGCTGCATTTGCTTTCGGACAACTTTTTTAAGAGCGGCATTCTCTTTCCTCAACGATTCCATGGCCTCCGCTGAGCTCTCGTCCGCGGTGTGCGGCACAACCTGAGTAGGCGAAGCGCTTGCACCAGTTGTTCTTCTGGCGGCGCCCAGCTCGTGGTGAAGCACAGCGATCTCTTTGCGTTGTGTTTCAATCTGCATTTCGGCGAGCTGTAGCTTCTGCTGAAGGTCTTGGCACCTCTTCGTCTCATTTCGTAGATTCTTCTGGTCGGAGGACGCGTTCAGAGCAACGCCATCGCCGCTGAGCAGTCGTTGTTGTTCTTTTTTTGGAGGCATCTGGTGGTTTGGGGGGGGGGCGGTGGCGTGGGTGGGGGGGGGGTGGCGTTTCGGCCCGCGGCGGCTGGCCCCGGGCCGCCCGCACGAGGGCCCCGGCGCCCGCCGGCGGGCGGCCGAACCCGCAACCGCCGCGCCAGCCCAAAACACCCCACGCCACACCCGCCCCGCACACTTTCTATTTCTAATTGTTTGAAGAGAGAAAAAAAACTTGTTTAATGTGGTTGCTTAGACGTGTACAGATCTTCCTTCACAACTGGTTGGCGAAAAAGGCGTCTGCCAGTTGCCTCCCCGATGGCGCGAGGAACGCCGAGGATCTGCGCAACGCGTTGTCGTCAAAGCTGCACGTCCCCAAAGCACAGCTGGAAGCCTTATCGAATCAAGAGCTCGAAGCGCTCGCCCACCACCATGAGATGCACACTGTGCTGCGCGAGCACCTCAAGACCGCGTGGTGGTACGACAGTGCACTCACAGTTGAAGCACTTCTTCAAGGTCCCGTTGAGTCTGTTTTTCATCACCTGCCCAAACCCGAGCACGTCGTCGCACTGCGTCGGCATCCTCAGCGTCTTCGAGCGCTTATCGACCACGGCATGGCGGAGCTCACGTCGCTGACAACATTTATGGGATGGGCAGAGCAGGCTGCACCAGGCGCGCCGGTCGCCGTCTGGCTGGAAGCCATGTGTGCAGGTGTGAGAAACGCTGATGGCAGGCAGCGTGCCGCACTCAAGGATAATAGTGATGATACGGCAGATGCCTCGATGCTAGACATTCTAAGCACATTCGATGTCTCTGCTGTGTGTGGATACTACTTCGGAGAGGGAGAAACAGGCGTGCACTGCCTGGAATGTACGGCAGATACCACATGCGTGATGTGTATGCCATGCTTTCGAACCTCGCCGTGCCGTTTCCATAAATATCGTCTGTCGTCAGCGGCAAGTGGAGGCATGTGTGACTGTGGGAACCCGCACATGTGGAAACCAGAGTCGTTTTGCAGTCACCACGGCGCTCACGTGACTCCCCCAAACCCGATTGACTCTTTGCCCGTGGAACACCGTGCGTGGATCACCGAGACCATCAGAGGTCTGGTGCACCTGGTAGCTGTCATTTTACAGGTCGGGCTCACATTCCGAAAGATGCCATGGACTGTACCGGAGATGATAGTTGGAGGGCCGTCAGTCGGCGCACCACAGTGGATGGTAACGTGGCTCACGCTGGCGGCTGAGCAGCTTAAAGCAGCCAGCGACTGCGGTGATGGCGCACGCCGCATCCTTACCAACGCGTGGACGAGGGAGGCACACACTGTGGATTACCCCTTCCAGCAACTCGAGACCATTGGCTTCACTTCCCCAAAGGAGGATATCACGTGCTTGGAAATCCTGTTTCTCTTCGACCTTTGTATCGGCGACAATGATGGCGAGCTGTCGACACTCCGCGGTTCCCCAGTCTACCGGGACGTGATGGTCTGCGTCGCCAACTGCCTTCCAGACAGTCTTTTCCGCTTACCCTATGCGAATCATCTTTGCCAGTACGCGGAAATGATATCTAACAGCGACGACTTGGGCAACCTTTGCGTTCAGGTACTCAACAGCGTGGCTGTGAAGTCGCTGATGGAGAAACCTCCCACGGTCCCATCACTGCAGCTAACAGATTCAATAGTTCACCGCATGTTGTCGTCTGTGCTGTACCTGCTCACCACGTTGACAGACCGCACGCGTCCTGGCTTTGCAGACGTTCTCGGAGGTGAATGGCTGGTGTCACTCGTGCGGACACAAGAGCTTTCTACCTTTTCGCTCACGTTCTTCGCCATGTGCGTTGGCTGCTCACACGAAGCGTCCTTGTCAACAATTCTGTCCACCACGTGCTTCAAGGCGTTTTGCTCGCTGCTTCTGATCATCCAGTGCAATTCTGATATCTACAAGGACTCTCTGTCGTCCGCACCGACAGGCGTTGTTTCCATCCCACACTGGCTTGGCTGCGCGGTTGTGAGCGAAATGTGGCGCATCCAACTGAACATCCGTGAGACGATGGCAGCACTTACCGATGCCCATGGCGACCACAATGCAGTGCTTGACATCCTCGGACTCCGAACTTCGGTGGAAGCCACGCTGAAAGCATCTGCAGCACTCGACGATCCGCAGCTCTCTGATGCATACAGCAAAGTGCTCAGCCATTGCCGTGTGCGAGACAACGAGGCGACTCTTTCCTGGGACGGGATTGACGCGAACACGCCTGATCCTGCGTTTACATTTGCTTCGCGTCTCCTCAGCGAGGTCATTAGAAGCCTGGACGTTTTCCTCCGTGTGCAACGCCGAAATTTCTGTGCGGGAAACACCAAGGCCGTCCTGCGCCGACGAAACGGCCGGCTACCGCCCGTGTACGAGCACGAACTCCTGGAGGCCCGGCATGCAGTTGGCACGTCCAACACAGTTCTCACGCTTGCATCGTTTGTGTTGCGGGCGTGGATGATGGAGCTAGGAAGACGAAACGAGTACTTCTGGTCGAATGAACAGCACTACTCACGCACTGTGGCTAACGAAGTTCGCCTGCGCGGAACGACCCCACATCCACCCACCGATGCCGCGTCAGCGAGCGGGCACGCACAGCACACAAGCAAGACAGTTATAGACCTCTTGAATGATGCTGGCCGCCACAGCGGAGGGATGGAAGCGCTGCTGGATGGACTCCTGGACGCCGTCGTGATGCCATTTGTGTTGGTCTCGCAGGTGGAGCAGGCGCTGTGGCGCCGCAACGATCACAATGTGAACGCGTCCACGCAGACGTATTTGTTCTCTGGAACGAAGTGCTTCCTAGAGGGAGATATTTTTCTCTGTCAGGTGCTCTGTGCGTGCAGCCCTGCGGAGGATTTCAGTTTGCGTGTGCTTCAGCGGTTTACGTACCGAACAGGGACACACGCAGATTCTCAGAACGCAGACGATCAGGATCCTGATAACACCATCTGTGGGTACTCCCGTTATCTGCGTCTCATGCTCACCATTGTGCAGGACACAAGCAAGAGTTGCAACACGACTGAGTTTTCTCAGGCCGCCATAGATCGCATGGTGGCGAACCTTCTGAGCGGGTCACGCATGCCACATTCACGCGTTCTGCAGTTTGTCAGCAACCGCATTCCAGGTGAGTTTGAAGGCGAGGCAATCCAGGGCGGCCCCCTTGATGGCAAAATTGAATGCATGGTTCGCCGCTCTCTGGAAACACTGGCTGTCGGAGAGCATACCAAACTTGGACTCCAATTCCGCCTCAAAGACACCTCTGTCTGGCGCGATCACGTTGACCTCTACTACCCCATGGTGACGGATGACTCCATGTCGGCGTTGCATGCGCAGTACCGCTCTATTGAAATGGTAGAGTACCTGCGAAAGACCAGTGCGGAGGAAGGCATCCTAGGCGATACCGATCTCTCCGTCGCAGATGCGCAAGACGGACCCACATCAGCGAGGGTGGTCCGGCTCCCTCCGACTGTTTTGCGTTCGTCTCGCCAGTACGCGGAGTTCCTGCCGCCAACACGGGCACTGCTTCACACTGACGCGTTCTTGTTGCCAAGCTTCTTTGTCGTTCACGTGTTCAACGAAAACAACAAACGACACACGCGCGGCGAGCGTGACGTTGCTCGTGTCAGCGAGCCACTCCTTGTGCACGCCATTACAGCGCTCTATCTTTGTGTGCAGGACTGTGAGGAACTGTCAGCTGCCCTGTCCGACAAGGGTGCCGTAGCTGCGCCGTCGCCTGAGCCAGAGAGTCGTGGCAGACTTACCCAGGCGTCAACAGTTTCTGTTGACTGGCCCCGAGTTGAGGAACACCTGCGTGACACGGTGCACTGCCACCAGTCGTTCGAACCGGCGGACACTCTTGCCTACCTCCCACTGGGAGACCTTGCAGGCAGTGAAGGACTGCGCCACAAACTGCAGCTGCCGGTGCCGGTGCTGCGCATGCCCCTCACAGAAGCAGTTCTGTGCGCGACAGCTGACGGCGCCACACCACTGACGACCGCACAGGCTCTCCACGAGATCCGCGAGCACTTCATTTCCGCAGCGGAGGCTGATCACTTTAGTGTGGCGAAGATGATCGACCATATTCTTCTTGTGACTGGCCTCGCACAGTTTCACGCCAACGATCTTGAGGAGGATTCCGAGGAAGAGCGCGCACGCCGCGAAGAGGCAAGCCGCCGTCACAAGCGCTTGAAGGAGAGGCAGTCGAAGCTACTGCAACGCATGCGGACGCGGTGCGCGAAGCCGACATCGTCTGCTGTGGCTTCATCGATGGCAACGGAGGAGGTGGCGCAAGCTCTTCGGCCGCTGAGGGTTCATGAGCCAGGGTACCTGCACACGAAACTGCTGATGGACTTGGCGACTATCGAGTGCTGTGTGTGTCGCGTGACTGGCGAGGAGCCGCTCATGCTGCTCGCTCACATCTCCACGTCAGGAACGCTGTACCATCTGCGAGGGGACTCCTCCCCTGGCTTACTTCCAGACGGACGCACAGCGCACGGCCACTTCCACGCGTGCGGACATGCTGCGCACATGACGTGCATTGAGAAGCTCTACTCGCGACTCGCTGAGCAGTGGGCCCAAGGCACGTTTTTCGAAGGACGATACTACCTCGGACCGTCCGAGTTCTCGTGTCCCATGTGCATGATGATCTGCAACACTGTGTGCGTGTGCCCAACAATGACCGTGAATGTTGGCCCCACAAGCGGCACCGGTGGCACTGTTGCTGCAGCCACACCTGCACTCTCTCGCAACAGTAGTCCCGCAGAAGTCACCTCCACAGCCTTTCCCCCTTCCTTGGACGTCACCAGTTTGCCCGGCGAAACTCTCTATGAAGAGCTGCGCCGGTGCAGCGTGAATCCACAGTCCATATTCTACCGGGGATTGGTCACGCGGTGCGATTCTCTCCTCGGCACGGTCGCCGCGGCGAACATCGGCCTCAACCTCTCAGAGGGCAAGGCACCACTGGTGCAGGAAGAGGATCCTTTGCAAACAACTCACCCGGAAGCGTGGGAGCTGGCGGAGACGATCCGGTGCGTGGCCGTTGGGCTGCGCCTCGCGGGTGAGCACAGCTTGATCGGTCAGCTACCCACACGCAAGGATTTGATTTGTCTCTTAGGGTTACTCACCTCTGTTTACGCATCGCGAGTGGAGTCCGACTATGAACCTATTCAACGACGATTTCAGAAGTCGGATGAGGACATGTGCCTGCTTTTGCTTGATTGCCTTCACACACCGCGCCGCACCGCGGAGTTCTTTGAGCGGCACACCGCAGGGCTCGTGCAGGCGGTCAACGAGCAGCAGCAGCATGTGGTGACCAGGTGGCTACGCGCAGACGCGCCTACTGCTGAACAACGTGGGTGGCTGATGGGACTGCTGCGTGAACTTCTGTGCGTGACATACTTGAAATTGCTACTCGTCGAGGAGCCAGCGCATTTGGTGCTCAACACAGAGGAGGACAGATCAACTGATGTCATCGTGCGGGTAGAACTAGAAACGCCTGCCGCCCAGGAAGACACACTTTTGCGGATTTTGGCTTATCTACTTCGGTGCAAGGTCGACCCAGCGGAAGCCAGCAAGTCCTCTAGCGCCTTCACCCAGATCATGTGCGGCGAAGTGCTGCGGGCACTGCAACAGCTTGCCCCGCACGTCTCAACACCATCGCGATTACCGATTGCTGCAGCACACTATATCTCACCGAGTCAATGGGCGAAACACCTTCTCACAGCCGTGCTTCATCAGGAGGACCACTACACCCAGATCCTCACTGACTTCGCGAATACGGGTGTTTGTAGCGAATGTGGAAAAGTCAGCAAACGGCCTGTCATGTGCTGTTTGTGCAGACGTTTCTTTTGCTTACAGCCAACTGACTCTCCCCCTGAGCTCTACGCGCATGCGGTGGCGTGCTGTGGCGGTCTGGGACTGTTTCTTATCGTGCGTGGGACGTCGTACATTTTTGTGGACGCCGTGGCATCCCGTATTGGTGAGTACCCGTCTATCTACACAGATGACTTTGGTGAAACCGACAACAACCTCGCGCGCGGTGTTCCACTGACACGGAACGACGACGACGGCATGCGTTTGTTGACTGTGTGGCTGACAAGTCGCTGGGGTATCGAATCTCGGCTGGTCAAACATTCATACGGCGGATCCGTTGTTCAGTCCGCTTAACCAACCACCACAAAAAGTCAAAAAAGACTGCGTTCCACGCGGAGGATGGGTTGAACACTGTTGACCTTTCATTGCTGACGCGGTAGAGTTTGTTGTGCGAGCACGTTCCTTCTTTTTTTGACCTCAGTTTTGCTCTTCGCTCAGGATGATGTTCGATTCCATCTTGGAATTGTGAAGATGAGGTCACATGTGGGCGTCATCGCGGTTGCCAACGCGGCTTCCTCCCTTAAACACACACACACACACATACACACACAGCTAAGGAAAGACACAGCCACCTGCCAACCTGGCACTTGCGCTTCCGTGTCTCGGTGCCCCTGAACACAGCTGTGAAGGTAGTCGTCTGTTTCTGCAGTTTTTGTCTCGTTTTTTTCTTCTGTCTGTTTCCTCCACATTCTCTATTTAACGCGCGAGGACGCACTGGACCACTGGCACGAACATGCAAATAGCGTCAAAGCACACATACACGCGCGCACATGTACGTAGGTGCAGTGCGTGCTGTGACTTCTCGCGCACGAGTTGTGCTCAGTGTGCCACAGAGCCGTCCAACATTGGGACTCACATGTGTGTGTGTGTGTGTGGGTGCTAAGCACAGGACACACAGTCACGGCTCTATTAACGCCACCATTCAGCCCAACGGAGCTCACTTGACGCATCCGTGCAAAAGCAGGTTTCACTGTTGGCTGAAGATACTACTCTCCCCACATTTACCCTCGTGGACACGCATTGCGACCAATGCCTTGGCCTTCTCCCGTTGCTCGTCAGCCCTCTGAACTCTTCTCTCACCTCTGTTTTTCCCTTCACCCTTACCCCTCGGCTAAGCCCCTTGCGGTGGTCTAAACTTCTCTTTCTGTTGGTGGCGGTGCTTTCCGTTCCTCATGGACATCATTAAGGGAATTGCACTGTGTGGATGCTTCGTTGGTAGCTTCTACGTGTGGCGCCGGGAGCGCGTTTTTGTCAAAATGACTGTTGTCGACCTGAAAGAAGCGGCTTCCAATCCAGACATGTACGTCGATCGAAACAGCACAACAACCATTCGCCGGCGCACAATCTCGTTCACCGTGGTATCCGTGGCTAGTGCGGTGTACCTGCTGTGGTCGAGTTTCGCCGATGGGAGTGGACTGGCAGTATCTGCCTCATCTGTGATTCGGCAAGCACGCTTCGGGTGTAAGTCGCTGGTCCTCACGCTTCTCCTTTTCGCCGGTGTCCTGGTGGAGCAGTACGCAGAAGACCGCCTCCCAGATCTCCGCGCGTACTGCAGGGCGGACCCCGTTCGCTTTGCCAGAGATCTGATCATCTGCCCCATTGGTGAGGAGTTGTTCTTTCGTGGCGTACTGTTTCACGTAGTGTCTGAACGGCCCGTGAAAGCGCAGGTCGCTATTACTTCGCTGTTGTTTGCACTCGCCCACGTTCACCATGTCTTCTCGTTCGCAGCCGACGCCTTCCGTTGTGCCGAGGAGGATCCATCAGCGACGACGAGCCAGGAGGCCCAGTTGCGCGCGTGGCGCGTTGCGTGGCGGCGTGTGGGTGTACTTTCTGTGGTCACCACCGCATTTGGCATCTTGAGTGGCTTATACTACAACTGCGTATGCGAGCGTAGCCTGGCTGCTACCACTGTGGCACATGTGGTTTGCAACGCTGTTGGCGCACCCCACTTCTCCTTCCTTCAGCACAGCACCGATGAGACGCAGCGATCGTGGAAAAAATGGATTGGTGCGGGTTACATAATGGGCATTGTAGGATCTCTCTCCTTCATGGCACGCACACGCTCAGCGCACCACGCTTGAAACACAGTACACAAGAAAACAATACTACTACTACTACCGCTGGCACGGTTGCGTGGACAGAATGTGAAACCGACACCCATCTACATGACAATACTTCGACACACCTCTTACGCGTCGTGTCGACATGTGCTTGTTCTCCCACAACTATTTTCCTTTGTCTCACCGTTCCTTTCCTTTCTCCACATGCTTCTCCCCCTCGTTTTGTTCCCACTGCTTTTTGTGCACCTTTTTCTAAAGGGTCAGTTTTTCCGTCACTCTTCCTCTCACCTCTCCCACCGGCCACGCACTCATGAAGTGCCTTTCATTGATTTTGACCGCGTTGCTTATTTTGCAACCGCTGGGACCGCTAGTACTGCAGTCCCAACAAGTTGAAGTGCCCATCGGCTCCACCACCATTTATGCGCACTCCATCTTTCTGTCGAGTCAATCTGGATTGACGTTGCAGACAGTATCTGATGCGTCTTCGCTTGCAATGCGCCTCATCAAGCCTGTTGACCTGTCCCTCTCCGCCGTGGGCGGTGCGTCACCTGAGGCTGCTGCACACACCAAGTTCATTGCTGCCGTGCGTGTCAGCGGCGATGTGTCTGTCACGAAGCACTGCCAGTCTCAACCACAGGAGTGTACGAAGCCGCACTACAGTGTCGCCGATTGCACTCTCTCCGCAAGCGTCAATGTAACTATGGGCCCCATGAGCCTTTTGACGGATTATCACTACGATTTATGTCCGTCAATCCGCGAGGGGGTTGCCGAGTGGACGCTGCCAGATGCAATCGAGAATGCTGGAAGTGAAGCCAGCACGCGTGGCGTTCCCTCTGACGCAGAGCTACTGTCTTCCGAAGAATCTCTGTCCGTCATGTCGTCATTGTTTGACCCCGTTCACGTGTATTCCAGCGGCATTCACACGGAGGCTCGCCGGAGCGCCTCCGGTGAGACCAGTCTTCGACTGTTTGCCACTGAGGAGTGCGCGGAGATGCGATTCGCGTTTCCGCACGACAGCCCGTCGTCGGTACCACAGCACGAGCGGGTCACGATGGGCAGTTTGATGTTGAACTTGACTCTGCCAAAAGACAGTACCGTGTCTCTTGATTTCGAGGATAAGCTTGTCACGCACATCTCTCACAACGGTTTCGGCGCTGAAGCAGACTCGATCCTCCACGCCGTGCAACCGCACCTCCACTCTCTTCTCACCCTCCTGCGTACGACCGGCAAAGACGGAATGTCTTTCGAAGTGGTGCGTGATCTGATAACACAGATGACGGGAACACAGAAGAATCATACCAAACCCGAAGGTGACCTTGACGATGAGGGCGATTTGTAAAATGACTCTGTTCCACGAACAGAAACAAAAAGAATAGGAAAAACGGAAGTGTCACGTGCACGCCTATAACCGCACTCTTAATACCCCGGTGGTGTTACACCCACCAGGAGAATTGTCTCTCTTCAGTCCCAAAACAACATAACAACAACATCGCACACATCCACGGTGATTGCTCCCAAAACGTGAACACATACGCTGCGGCGGCGACAATAGCGCTGCATTGTTGCAAAATGATTGGGAACGACAGGCTTCATATTTGACACATTTGACTTGTGCCGTCGCGGGGAGCGTTGACTCTTTTTTGATGAGTGCGCTCCGCCCACTCAGGGGCGTGCTGCAGGCTGATTAGCGACTTGGCGTCCCTCCCCAATCATCCTTCACGCTGTGCTTTTGGCTATCCTTTTTCTTTAATTACTAGCTGCGCGCCGCCAAATTCTGTGCCGACTCTCACAGACGCAGTCGTCTGCCGCCTCATTTGCCAGCCTTTCAGAAGGTGACTCACTCGGAACCATCATGACGATTATCGGTTCACCAACCTTTCATCCCTTGCTATGCTCACACCACCAATTCTTTCCTCTCATACTGCGACCATGGCTATGACGACGCACTCTTGAAGCAGTCTCGGCAGGACTCTTCTACGACAGACAAAAGTTGGTATTTTTTTTTCACTCCTCACTATGTCCGTTCGACTCATTCTCCGATTCAACGAAAAACCGAGCCACGCACTGACAATCGCGGAGCCGTGGACGCGCTGGCTCGTGGAAACAGAGTCTCCCAGCAGACGAGGACATATCATCGGCGAGGAGGTGGCTCTCCGCAAGGCGACCAATGCACTCAATGTCATCACTGGGATTGAGGTGGAGCAGCCGCAGAGTGACCCCACACAAGCCCAGCGCTACTTGGACGCGTGCGACTGGTGGCTGCACCGTGCGCCGTTCGGTGTGGATCGGCTGCCCGTGAAGGTGGTGGTGCATGGGTGCCGTGGCTCATTGGTGAACATAGAAGGATGGCGCGTGAATGCATTGAATCTCAGCTGGTCCCGGGAGCTCAGTCGACTGCAGGTGCTTGAGCCCCTCAGCCAGGAAATGGAAGAGCTCAACATTTCACACACTGCGATTTCTGATCTCAGCCTACTGGAGGGCGCGGTACACTTGGCAGTGTTGAATGTGAACGGGTGTAACGACGTGCATGACCTGACTCCATTGCAAAATTGCCGTAAGCTGAGAGAGCTATACATCTGCAACACAAAGGTGAGTGACCTTAGTGCATTGCGAGACATGACGCAGCTGGAGATTTTTTCTGCTTCCTCCTGTGCTGAC